>PVHT020001179.1:1013695-1057699 GCA_004024745.2 Catagonus wagneri
CCTCAGGCCGTCCTAGTTTTTCCTCTGGATCCTTCCCTCACTTGTCCTCTTATTCTCCCTTTCCATCCCTAGACTGCCCACTCGGTCGCCCGCGCTTTTTTTCTTTTTAGTTCTCTTGTTCTGTCTTCAGTCTTTTCCCCTCCTGTATTACATGTGTTTGGATTGGGCTGACTTCTTTAAAATGTGGAATTTGGAAGGCTCGTCCATCACTGAGTTCCTGCCCTTTTTTTTTTTTTTTGTTAAAGGAAAATAACAAGATTAAGTAAAGAGGCTATCTCCATCGAAGTCCTTTCCTCCTCCCATTGCCATTCCCTGGCATTACTCCTTACGTATCATTTGTGCCTTTGCTACTTTCTCCAAGATGAACTTTGTGTCTCTTAAATACCTGCAACGTAATCTTGGAAGAAACTGAGTATCATCGTCACACCCCTTTCCCATCCCCAGAAAATCTGAGACCTTGGTATATCTTAGTATTTTTTTCTGAGATGTTAAATGAATTGTAGTGTCTCTCATGCAGAATCGACTTTCATTTGCTTTCAGTTGTTTCTAACATTTAAAATTTTAATCTTCATTTCGGAGAGTGTGTGTGGGAATTGGGAAAGTAAGAAATGGCTGCAAAGAAGGAAGTTTCTGCAGTTTTTCCAACCTAACTTTTAGTTCAAAACTTTGTTATTCTTACCATTAATTGTCTTTCAAAAATGGAAACAAACAACATGTTAAGCATCGTAGTTTGATTCTATCAACAGAAAAAGATGTTAACATCGTCTTGCCTTCTCAATTACTATTCCTCACTCCAGATGGGTATTTCTGACTAATTGTAGGATGCTAAGTGATACTAATTATTCTTTTAACAGTATTTTTCCCCTTCAAGTTTTACTTTTGAGGTACTACTTAACGCTTTTCTGAATTTCGCATTTAGAGTCAATATTCTCCTAGGATTTTTTCTTTTCTTCTCTTTTTTTTTTTTTTTTTTTGCTTTTTAGGGCCGCACCCGCGGCATATGGAGGTTACCAGGCTAGGGGTCTAATCGGAGCTGCAGCCGCTGGCCTATACCACAACCATAGCAACGCTAGATCCCAGCCGCGTCTGCAACCTACACCACAGCTCATGGCAATGCCGTATCCTTAACCCACTGAGCTAGGCCAGGGATCGAACCCACAACCTCATGGTTCCTAGTTGGATTCATTAACTGCTGCGCCAGAATGGGAACTCCTCCCAGGGTATTTTTTATGGCTATTTTTTCCCCCTGCTTTTTTTTAGGGCTGCACCTGAGGCATACAGAGGTTCCCAGACTAGGGGTCTAATCAGAGCCACAGCCATAGCAGTGCCAGATTCAGGCCCATCTTCAACCTACACCACAGCTCATGGCAATGCCGGATCCTTAACCCACTGAGTGAGGCCAGGGATGGAACCAGAAACCTCGAAGTTCCTAGTCGGATTCTTTCCGCTGCGCCATAATGGGAACTCCCCAGGATATTTTTTATATTGAACACATTTTATTTTAAGGGGAAAACATGTACATCTTGGAAAAAATTGGGTTTTAGAAAATTTTGAGGGAGCTAGAGTCTTAAACTTTTAGATAGCGAATGATGGAATAGTTTGGAAAAATGCTTTTCATGGAAGAAATAATAAAGCAGGTTTTTCTTCTTAAATTGCTTTTAAGTAACTTAGCTTTTTTTTTCTTTTCTGTTCAGTTATTGGTTTGTTTGTCATTAGGGTTTAAAAAGTGTATTTGAACTATTATTATAGTTTTATAATTACCACTTTATATTGATTGGGTAGTATAAAAGACTGCCTCTCACCTTTAGATTTGCCATGTGAAAAAAATGTTATATCTGTGAACCAGTTTATTTGCTAATATTCTAAAGGTAAATGATTTCCTGTGCAATCCTGATAGGTGACTTTATATTACTTAAATAAAGGATTTGTTGATGAACCAATGTTGAATATTTAATAAGTGAAATAGAATTCATATTATTTAACTTTGAAAAGAAAGTACTTATCTTAATTTTTTAGATGAATATCCTAATTCTCTTATATTAAAAAATTTAATATTTTTTGCTTGTTTTCACTTCTGAGTCAGAAAATTAAATATAGATTTTTAAATACTTGTCTTTAAACCTGATCCTTGGCTAACAGAGTTGAAATATTCTGATATCTGAGTTATGTGGTCTAGTATTTGAGGTCAAGACACTTAATGTTCCAGGCTGTCTGAATTTGAGTTCATTTCTTAGTAGGTTCAATCCAACCAAGTAGCTGAAGTGGACATTTAGAGGAAGATTGGTGAAAATAATGAAAGTGTTTTTGCATCAATCAACATTATTAATGGAGGAATAAGCTCATTGTAAGATAATCTTTGTTCTCTAACTTTTTTCCCTTTACTTGTTGATTGAGTGGTATTTGTCTAGTGTCCTTCTTTTGTGATACCACTAGTGTCTGTGAACAAAAGGCAGTGCAATGTGATACTATTTCTGTTTCTGGGTTGATATCTGACTTTAGAATGGTTTCTTATCAGTTTTAAGGTTAGAATATTAATTGACTTTAATCCAAGGAAACCTGATTCTTAAATTTCAGAGTCTTCTACTCCCTCCTTTAGTATTTTCCCCTTGATTTTTCTGCACTTGAAGGAAATGGAGATATTTTCTCCTGTATTTAAGATGTTTTAAGGGTTAACTGAAATTTTAAAATCCCCTTTCATAGTATTCAGCTAGGTAGGGCTAATGGTATCCTGTCGAAACTACATTGATTTCACGGAAGTCTGTAAACTCTTGGGATAAGGTGGATGTTAAGTGCTTTTTGTATTGTAGTTTAGATAACAGGGAGATAGATTAGGTTTATAAAAATTGGAAAACTTGGAGTTCCACTATGTTGCAGTGGGTTAGTTATCCTGCTTCTCTCTGTGGAGGTGCTGGTTCCATCCCTGGCCTGGTGCAGTGGGTTAAGGATCCAGCCTTGCGGCAGCTGTGGTGTAGGTCACAGCTCCTACTTGGATTCAGTCCCTGGGAACTTGCATATGCCATGGGTGCGGTTGAGGGAAGAAAAAATTGGGGAACTTATTATTTTACGTTTCATTTATCATCTTACTCAAAAGTTGTTTTATATGGCAGTTAATCAATCAGTTGTTATGGAGGAGCTAACCAACACATCTGAGCAGAACAGAAATATTTTTACAACTTTGCCTTAGTAGTTATTATAACCAGTTTGGTTAATACTGGTCCTAAGGTATTAACAGTACCCATGTTAGTAACTTATACAGCTTATGACATATTTACAGAATTCTTTTTTACATCTATGCATGTTTCAGTTTGAATGTTAATCCTAGGTTAGTCATCAGAAAATGATACCACTTTGATCTTTAAAATCTTTTTAACGTTGATATAAATGTTCTTAGGTTTCAGATGTCTTCTGTCCAAAATGACAACCCTTCTTTATATTCCTTTCACACTGAAGCTTCAATTGATGCAAGATGCATTTGTGTTTCTTTCCTATTACTGCTAACAAATGCTCTGACTTTATTGCACTACTGTACTTTACAGCTAGCAGTGCAATAGTATTGTCAAAGCATCTGAGAGCAGAATGTACACCAGAATTTTGATTCTTGCCTTACATCTTTCTTCAGTGTCTCTGAATAATTTACCACAATCTTTGTTGCTGAAAACGATATAATTTTATAACCAAAAGTGTATGTTTTTAGAAAGTGATAACTTGTAAAAATTTTTAACTAAAAATTCACTGCTGTAATGCATTTTGAAACACATTGAGAGAATACATTTTATAAAGTTGCTATGGCTGGTCTAAACAAGTGGTACTTTGTAATTTGCTTCTTTCTGTTATAGATTTGGATAGGTTCTGCACAAATCTCAGGTTTTATTTAATTGAGTTTGAAGATGAATTAGTGATGAAAACAGTCTGCTGTGTATTTCCTGTGGTAACCTGCCTCAAATCTTAGTGTTAATTTTGTGTATTGTATAGTAAGTGCTTGAATTTAAAAGTTAAGAATGTTTATTTTGGTAATTGGGAGATATAAAAAAAATGTGAATCTATCACCTGGTTGTTTTTTGGCTATGTCCATGACATATGGATATTCCCAGGCCAGGGATCAAACTGGAGCCTTAGCAGCAACCTAAGCCGCTGCAGTGACAGTGACAGTGCCAGATTCTTAACCTATTGCTTAACAAGGGAACTCCTATCACTTGTCTTTTTGTAATCAGTTTGAGATATAATTTACATATAGTAAAATTCAACAATTCAAATTGTACAGTTTCATGAGTTTTGACACATGGTTGTGTCTGACAACTTAAAAAGTTCCCTTATGACATTTTGCTGTAAACTTCCCAAACTCCCTGGCAACCACTGATTTCTAGTTTTCCCTTTTTAAGAATTTCGTAAAAATGGAATTGTATACACAGTGCTTCCAGTCTTTTGTGTCTGGCTTCTTGCACTTAGCATAATGCTTTTAAGATTCACCTATGTTGGAGTTCTCATTGTGACTCAGTGGAAACTAATCTGACTAGTATCCATGAGGACACAGGTTCGATCCCTGGCCTCACTCAGTGGGTTAAGGATTCAGTGTTGCCGTGAGCTGTAGTTGTAGGTTGCAGATGTGGCTTGGATCTGGCATTACTGTGGCTTTGTCGTAGGTTGGCAGCTATAGCTCTGATTAGACTCCTAGCCTAGGAACCTCCATATGCTGTGGGTACAGCCCTAAAAAGACAAAAAAAAAAAAAAGGTTCAACTATGTTGTTTGTATAAGTAAGTAGTTGGACCATTTTCATGGATGAGTAGTAGTCCATTGTATAGAATATCAACAAATTGCTTATCTATTCACCACATTATGAACTGTGGTGAATAAACATCTTATTTCCAGATTTTGCCTATTATAAGTAAAGTTGTTATAAACATTGTAGTACAAATCTTTATGTGGACTTCTTTTTGTTTCTTTTGGGTAGCATAATAAAAGTATGCTTGGCCCTATAAAAAACTGCTAAAGTCTTTTTCAGAGCTCTGTGTTAGGGTTCTAGTTTTTCCAGATCCTCACCAACACTTGGTATTATTGTCAGTCTTCAGTTTTGCTATCCTGATAGGTGTGTAGTGTTTCTCATTATGGTTTCAATTTGCATTTCCTTAACGGTAGTGATATTGTGCTTAGTTGAAAATTGGTTGAAAATTGGAATATCTTCTTTTGAAATCTTTTGCCTATTTTCACATTGAATTGTTTGTCTTTTTATTGTTGCAACAGTCCTTTAATTTTATCTATTTCGGAGTTCTCTGGTTGCTTAGCATGCATTTTCACTACTGTGACTTGGGTAGCTGCTGTAGTACACATTCAGTCCATGCCCAGGGAACTTCCACATACCACCAGCGTGGCAGAAGAGCAAGAGAGAGCACCTGAAATAAATGTTGCGACTCTCTCTTTTTTTTTTTTTTTTTTTTTTTTTGTTCCTTTTGTCTTTTAGGGTTGCATGTACGGCATATGGAGGTCCTCAAGCTAGGGGTCCAATCGGAACTGTAGCTGCCGGCCTACGCCACAGCCACAGTAACGCGTGATCCGAGCCGTGTCTGCAGCCTACACCACAGCGCACGGCAACGCCAGATCCTTAACCCACTGAGCGAGGCCAGGGAATCGGACCCGCAACCTCATGGTTGCTAGTCGGATTCATTAGCCACTGCGCCATGACGGGAATTCCCATTTTCTAAAATTTTAATTTTTTTTTTTGTCTTTTTGCCTTTATCTAGAGCTGTACCCGCAGCATATGGAGGTTCCCAGGCTAGGGGTCTAACAGGAGCTGTAGCCGCCGGCCTTCACCACAGCCACAGTCACAGCAACGTGGGATCCGAGCCGCGTCTGCGACCTACACCACAGCTCACGGCAATGCCCGATCCTTAACCCACCGAGCAAGGCCAGGGATCGAACCCGCAACCTCATGGTTCCTAGTCGGATTCGTTAACCACTGAGCCACGAAGGGAACTCCTAAAATTTTAAAATTGTTTTGCATTTCCAAAAATTTTTGTGTCAATTTCTACCAAAAAAAGCCTGTTGAAATTTTGATCGGGTTATGTTGAAAAGAACAAATTGGGGAGAATCACTATCTTTACAATACTGAGTCTTCTTCTGATACATGAACATTGTTTCCATTTAATAAGTCAAAATTTCTCTCAACAGTGTTTTGCAGTTTTGAGTTTGTAGGTCTTATAATTTTTTTATAACCTACTTAGTGTGATTCCTATCGTGCTCTGTATCTTAAAAGATGAGCAACAACTGTTACATTTATGTGTTCTAAATGCAGAAAAAGGTAAGCTATTTGTTAAGCAGATGTCTGGAAAAGATGGCTGGAAGAATAGATACCAGAGGAAAGAAAGATACCTGAGATGTTAGGAATGGATTCAAGGACATCATTTGTAAGGAATGAAGAACATGCTTACTCATCATAAAACCACTTTATCCCATATTTTATGTATAAAATCTCTGAGTTACCTCACCTGGCCTTACGTGCAGCTGTTTTATACTTCTTTGGCTTTTAATTTCTTACCATTCACTAGTGGGCTCTTAGAGCAGTGGGTAGAATTTTCTGGAATTTTTTTTTTTTTTTTTTTGGTCACACGTGGAAGTTCCTGAGCCAGGGATCAAACCTGCTCTGCAGCTGTAGCCTGTATCATAGCTGTGGAACACCAGATCCTTAACCAATGCACCGCACAGGAGCTTCCAAGAATTTTGTGTTTTTTTTTTTTTTTTTTGTCCTTTTAGGGCTGCACCTGTGGCACTGGAGGTTCCCAGGCTGGCTAGGGGTCTAATCTGAGCTGTTGTTGCCGGCCTACGCCAGAGCCACAGCAAGGCCAGATCTGAGCTGCGTCTGCGACTTGCACCACAGCTCACGGCAACGCTGGATCCTTAACCCACTGAGCGAGGCCAGGGATCGAACCTGTATCCTCAAGGATCCTAGCTGAGTTCATGAACTGCTGAGCCTTGAAAGGAAACTCCTTTTTTTGTTTTTTTTTTGAATTGGCCACACCCGCAGCATGTAGTGGTCCTGGGCTAGATGTCACCTGCATCCTTACAGAGACAACGTTGGGTCCTTAACCCACTGAACCACAGTGGGGACTCCTTTCCTAGGTATTTCTGCTCAGAAATTTAATTTTCATTTTATTCCCTGAGGCTTAACTTCCAATTTTTTTTTCATGAAGTCAAAAAAGCTTTAAAAGGGAAGGGACAGTGTCTACTTTTTGTGTACTCAGGCAATGTGCTTAGCATTTGGTTCTCAGAAGCAGTCTTTTTTTTGAATGACAAACAGATTATCTCTTGGTGCTTACTGTACTTTCCGGTTTTCCCTCTCCGTCTTAATGTGATCAGAGTTTCAGTTTCTTTGGCAATCTACTTTGTTACCTTGTTGACAGAAGCTACATTTCTCTTATAGGACATTAAAAATTTTTTTTTTCTTTAGCTAGTGGATCCTTGAGTTCTATCTTGTCAGAATAATGTACACAGATGTTTAAAACTGCCAAATATTAAGTGGGGATTAGTAGAACCTTGCCCCAGTAAGATCATGGGATATGCAGAGACTGAAGTGATTTGAAATTAAATGATGAAACGTCAGTAAACTTATATGCTTTCCAGTATCTACTTAAGCAAGAATTGTTGTCAAAAACATATTCCTTCAAGATTAAGTTTTTGTTTCAATTATGCGCATTATTCAAATCGTGTTCTGCAACTTAGGAATGTAGCTTTTTTTTTTTTTGTCTTTTGTCTTTTCTAGGGCTGCACCTGCGACATATGGAGATTTCCAGGCTAGGGGTCTAATCAGAGTTGTAGCTGCCAGCCAATGCCACAGCCACAGCAACACGGGATGCAAGCTGCGTCTGCAACCTACACCACAGCTCATGGCAGCGCTGGATCCTTAACCCACTGAGCGAGGCCAGGGATCGAACCCACAACCTCATGATTCGTAGTCGGATTCGTTAACCACTGAGCCACGACGGGAGCTCCGGAATGTGGCTGTTTTGTCATATTTGATGACATTCTAATTTTATACTCTGAAGACAGTTTATCATGAATATTTTATATAGAAATACATATACAATATTATAACCCATTACACAATGTTATACTGTTAGAGATTAGTGATTTTTAAAAAATCAGTTAAAAAAAGTGTGGCTGAAGCATCAAATGTGAAGCTTCAAGTGCAGAAAATGTTAAGGTCATTTTGTGAAGAATCATACCAAGATACTAGTACTAACATACTAATTGTAACTCCATACAATTAATTGGAATTAATTCTAGAGGTTTTAGAAAACCCTAATGATCTTTAAGTGAAGAGTGGCAATACCAAATGCATATACACTCTTAAAAAAATTACTTTAAGTAGTTAGTCTACATGTAATATGTATCCATTATAATTTAATTAAAAGATATGCAAAATGAGGGAAAAAACCCTACAATTCCATGAGTATTAGGATTATGTTGTATATTTTAGATTTTTTTTTTATCTTTTCAGGCAAATGGAAGTTCCCGGGCTAGAGGTTGAACTGGAACTGTAGCTGCCAGCCTACTCCACAGCCACAGCAACTCAAATCCGAGCTGAGTCTGTGACCTATATCATAGCTCACAGGAACGGCGGGTCCTTAACTCACTGAGTGAGGTGAGGAATCAAACCCGCATCCTCATGGATACTAGTCATTACCACTGAGCCACGATGGGAACTCCTAGATTTTGTTGTTGTTGTTAGTATATCTTTAACTGTTTTTTCTGAGCTAGGTTTATTCTATGTATTATGAAAATCTGTTTCTATATCCCATTATGTGTCCATAGCACAGTTAACATAAATAGCCTGGGATCATGAAAAGACATAAAAAAGTTAAATAGACTGTGTTAGCTGATAAAATCAGTGTTGCATAGGCAGGGCTCATGTGTGCTACCCTCATAATTACTCCACAAAACCCTGTAGATTAGGAACTGATGAACCCCAAACTTCACTTTCTTCTGCTTTGATATTATTTGCCTGAGATAACATGTCCAATACCTGGTGTTGCTGCTTTTTTGTTTCAGGCAAGCATAGACATGTTTGTTCTGTCTGGAAGAGACTGAATAATAGTCATCTCTAGCAGAAATAGACAAAAAAAATTGTATAGAATGAGAGGTGGCCCTCAACTTGTTAAGGGCTTGAAATATTTCTTCTTAATACAGGCTTTAGAGGGTGGTTTGGTTCCCAGGCTGTTCTTCCAAATGAATGAATGTTCTTTAATCTGTTTCCTTTTGACACTGAACCTTAGGCTGTATATTAAAAACTAGGGATATAAAAGTGAAAAGACAAAAAAGATTTCAGCAAGAAACTTGAAATGGGACTTACTATGCAAACAAATGATTATAAGACATGAAATGGTAAGTGGTAGCTATGAACAAAATGAAATGAGAGTAGATAAAAGTGTTTGTAAATCTGGGAATTCCCATTATGGCTCAGTGGTAACGAACCCGACTAGTATCCATGAGGACTCAGGTTTGATCCCTGGCCTTGCTCTGTGGGTTAGGGATCCTGCCATGAGCTGAGTTGCCATGAGCTGTGGTGTAGGTAGCAGACAGGGCTCAGATCCCACATTGCTGTGGCTGTGGCTGTGGCGTAGGCTGGCAGCTGTAGCTCCAATTCAACCCCCTAGCCTGGGAACATCCATATGCTGCAGATGCAGCCCTAAAAAGAAAAAAAACAAACTAGTGCGGTTCCTGTCGTGGCTCAGTGGTTAACAAACCTAACTAGTTTCCATGAGGACACAGTGGCTTTGCGTAGTGGGTTAAGGATCCAGTGTTGCCCTGAGCTGTGATGTAGGTCGCAGGCTCTGCTTGGATCCCACGTTTCTGTGGCTGTGGTGTAGGCCAGCAACTACAGCTCTGATTCAACCCCTAGCCTGGCAACTTTCATATACCACAGATGAGGCCCTAAAAAGCCAACCCCCACCCCCCACAGAAAAAAAAAAAACAAAAAAACTAGTATGTCAGGATGTTATGTGTTTATGAAATAATGTTTGAAGCATGCACTCTAAAACTCAAAAGTATTACCTGAACTCTTTATCCCGTTTATATGGTATCTTCCTTACAATTCCAGTGTGCTTCACGGATGTGCAATTGGCAGAATGTAATTTGACTGTCTTTGGGGATTTAACATTGATTTCCATTGACTTCTTCCAGCCAAGTTGTATATTTACCACTCAGAATTGATATAAACCTTTTCGCTTTTATTTTATTACTGTTTTAGAAGAAAACTGTGAATATAAGAATTTCTTAGGCTTTTAAAAAATTGACTAGTTTAATTTTAATTTTTTTTTTCTTTTTAGGGCCACGCTGTTGCATATGGAAGTTACCACTAGGGGTCGAATTGGAGCTGTAGCTGCTGGCCTACACCACAGCCACAGCAATGCCAGATCCAGGCCACGTCTGTGACCTATACTTCAGCTCCCGGCAATGCTGGATCTTTAACCTACTGATCGAGACCAGGGATAGAACTCGTGTCTTCATGGATACCAGTCGGGTTTGTTACCAATGAGCCATGAGGGCAGCTCCCTCATTTTAAATATTCTAATATTCCTAAAAATAAGATGAGTAGCTAAATTTAAACAGTGGTGTCACTGTTTGCAAGGCTTCCAAAAGGCTAATTTATAACTGAGGAGGGTTGTGAATGAAGTTTACCAATATCATTTTGCTCTTTTAATCAGACATTCATGAGTTTTGGGGATTGTCATATTGGTCAGTGGTTTCCTACCATGTAACTAAAAAGTTTCCTGTTTATCACCAGATCCTAGAACCCTATCGATATTGTCTCTGCTGTGTAAATGGCTCTGAGTAGTGCAATATTGCTTATAGGGTTTTGGTGTTTGGGAAGAACAAGGGGCAAGTTGCAGATACTATGTAGCTGGAACTGAAGCAACAGTCATCTTTGGGAAGAAAACAAATAGTAGAAGCTAGTTTTCCTCCCCTCCTCCCTTTTATTTATTTTTTTTCTGGCTGTGTCTTCAGCAAATAAAAATTCCCAGGCTAGGGATCAAACCCATGCCACAACAACTACCCAAGCCACAGCAGTGACAATGCTAAAAGAAAGCTGGTTTTCAATATTAACATTCAGATCTGAAACTCAAATGTCAAATTTTATTATATTAGAAAAAGGAAACACTTTTCTAGTCTTCAACATTTTGGTAAATTAATCTTTGGTTTATTTGTAATATAATGAAATAATAGAATTTTAGTGTGGAAAGGCCCTTAAGATTTCTAACTCTCTCGTTTAATAGGAGAGACTCAGAGAGATGGAAGATACTGGAGGCCACATAGCTAGCTGGTTCATTATATCAGGGCGAAAACTCCCACACTGTGTCTCAGTCCTTTTATTTTCTATTTTTCTGTACCATATTACAAGGTTGTATTCAGAGAGAAATTTTTTTCATGGACCAACTGCAGAGGTTTTAGATTCAAATCTTATAAAAAACTGTTCAAACACAGTGTTAGGTAAAATTTCTACATTTCCCCCCATCTATGAGATTCTTACTGGCTTTAATGTCATGTATAACTATGGTCTAACTACATGAAAACAGAGTAATGAAAACAGAACTAGGGGGAAGTCTGAGTTCTCCTGTTACTCTGCAGGTTTAGGATCCAGCATTGTCACTGCAGCATCTTGAGTTACTGCTGTGGCTGTTTTGATTCCTGGCCCAGGAACTTCCACATGCTGTGGGCACAGCCAACAATCAAATAAAATAACAACTAGGTCGCTTAGACTGTTTATTCATGTATAAATTGAAGGGTTTAGATCAGAGAATCTTTTGTTTTTCTATTTTTCCAGATCAGAGAACCTTGATTGTTTTTCTATTTCTCGATGATTGCGTTGGCATCCTTTTTCCTTTTTTGTCCCCTGCTTATTCCATAGCCCAGTGACTTCACTAATAAGTAAATACTACCCCTGTGTATTATCACAAACTATTCTGTTCTGTTCTTCAAAGAGGATAACATTCTACTCTCAAGCTGTTTTTCCCTTTTTTTTTTTTTTTAATTTTGGCTTTTGTCATTTTAGGGCTGCACCCACGGCATATGGAGATTCCCAGGCCAGGATCGGAGCTGGAGCTGCCGGCCTGCACCATAGCCACGGCAACACTGGATCCTTAACCCACTGAGTGAGGCCAGGGATCGAACCCACAACCTCATGGTTCCTAGTCGGATTCGTTAACTGCTGCGCTGTGATGGGAACTCCTGTTTTTCCTATCTTTTAAGAAAGTTTTAAAATTGTTGTTAAATACATATAACAAAATTTACCACTTTAACTATTTTAAATACTTTCTCAATGTTGTGCAGCCATCAACATATGTCTTCAGAATTTCAACTTTCCAAACTGAAGCTGCATACATTAGAAAATAATTTCCTATTCCCCCCACCCCTTGTCTTTTAAAGTCTGTTTAAAATTCTTTTTGTGGGAGTTCCCATCGTGGAAACGAATCCGACTAGCATCCATAAGGATATGGGTTCGATCCCTGGCCTTGCTCAGTGGGTCAGATCCAGTATTGCCGTGGCCATGATGTAGGCTGGCAGCTGTAGCTCTGATTAGACCCCCTAGGCTGGGAACTTCTATGTGTGGAGGGTGTGGCTCTGAAAAGCAAAAAATAAAATCAAATTCTATTTGTTCTCCTAAATATTTTCCAAATAGGAGTATGGCATATTACTTAAAGGGTGGATGAAAATAAAAAATAGACATTTTGCAAGCATATAAATGTAGCTGTGGGGAGAAAGTGGGAAGTCCTGAATTTTTTATTTTTATTTTTGGCCTGTACCCACAGCATATGGAGGTTCCCAGGCCAGGGATTGAAACCTTCTGTCAGTGGTGACCCTAGCTGCTACAGAGATAATGATGGATCCTTAACCTGCACTGCCATAGCGGGAACTCCCTGAATTCTAGCATTTGCCAGTTTTCTTGGTGTATATATTTCTGTCCTAGCTGAGTTCAAGCTACCAGCATGATGTCATTGAAAATGGAGTTGGAAAGACATGGGATATAAGCACATGATACATTTCTCCAATATAGGTATGATAGACCTCAAGAGCATAGATAAGAGTAAAATAATAGAAAGTTAAGGTTTTTGTATATATATTTGTTTTTAACAATTTATTCAATTGTAAATTTAATTAATTTTTAGTGATGCCTGTGTTTAACAACTGGCTTGGAAAAATTCCTGAAAATTTAGCTGACTCCATCATATCGATGGTTGGAAACACTCTATATAAATTACTTAAAATTACTGGAACCGCTTTTTTTGGGTGCTATTTGGTCATTTTTAGTACATTGTGGACTATTGGGTTTTACATGAAGCAATAGCTGAAACTATTCTCTTGAGAAGACAGTTTTTTTTTTCTTTTTTGGCTGCCCTGTGGCATATGGAGTTCCTGGGCCAGGGATCAGATCCAAGCCACAGTTGCGACCTATGCCGCACTTGTGGCAACCCTGGAGCCTTTAACTGGCTGTGCTGGGCCAAGAATTGAACCTGCCTCCAGGCTCCACAGACGCTGCCAATCCTGTTGAACCACAATGTGAACACTGTTAAATGGACTATTGGATTTTATTCATTAAATTTAAGCAGAACTAGAATATCAAGTTAAAAAACATATAAGCTTAATGGAGTTCCCATTGTGGCTCAGTGGGTTAAGAAACTAACATAGTGTCCATGAGGATTTGAGTTCGGTCCCTGGCCTCACTCAGTAGGTTAAGGATGCAGTGTTGCCACAAGCTTTGGAGTAGGTCACAGATGCGGCTTGGATCTGGTGTTGCCATGGCTGTGGCATTGGCCAGCAGCTACATCTCCAATTTGACCCAAGTCCTGGAACTCCCATATGGTGCAGCTGTAGCCCTAAAAATAAGAATAAAAAACATATAAGCTTAAAAATAGCTGTTTTAGAAGTTCCTTGGTGGCACAGTGGATTAAGGGTCTGGCATTGTCATTACTGTGGCACAGGTTCAATCCCTGGCCCAGGAACTTTTGTAGGCTGTGGCCAAAAGAAAAAAAATCTGTTTCATAAACAAGTTTAAGGGCTAGGACAGAGACAATTTTAAGATAACACTTGAGCAAGAAATCTTACAATCCTGAGAATTTTGGGCTTACTTAAGTTAAAAACTTACTTAAAATTACACTTTTGAATGTTATACATACCCTTGAATTATATATAAAGCTACAGGGAGTTCCTGTCTTGGCTCAGTGATTAACAAACCTGACTAATATCCATGAGGACTTGGGTTCAATCCCTGACCTCGCTCAGTGGGTTAAGGATCCGGTGTTGCCATGAACTGTAGTGCAGGTAGCAGACGCGGCTCAGATCCTGAGTTGCTGTGGCTGTGACATGGGCCAGCAGCTATAGCTCCTATTAGACCCTAGCCTGGGAACCTCCATATGCCTTGGGTGTGGCCCTAAAAAGACAGAAAAAAAAGGAAAAGCTACAGAATTACAGCCCATTTCAATAATTAAAACAAATCAGGTCCTGAATGCTTAAGCCTTTGCTTAATTTGATTTGTCCCCTCCCTACCCACTCGCTATACTCTTTGTTCACATGATACATAGGTTAGTGTACTTTTTTTAATATAAAGGAAAAGATAATCCCTGAGCATATTCTAATATGGGAAATTACGCCAACAGGAACTTATTAATACACACACACACACACACACATATGTGTGTGTGTGTGTGTGTGTGTGTGTGTGTATATATATATAGTCATTGTTAGTATGCTTAAAGAGGTCTAATTATTGATTAATTAAATTTAATCAGGCATCTAATCTAACCAGTATATAAGACAAATGTAATGCCTCCATTTTGGGAAAACATTTTAAATACATCTAAAAAAATTTTTTTTTTTTAATGGCTACATCCACAGCATATGGAAGTTCCCAGGCTAGGGATTGAATCCGAGCTGCAGCTGTGACAATACCAGATCCTTAAACTACTGAATGATACCAGGAATCTAACCTGCATCCTTATGGATGCTATGTAAGCTTAACTTGCTGAGTCACAATGGGAACTCCCTAAGTATGTATGTATCTGTGTATGCATTTATGAATTTATTTATCTATTTTGCTTTTTAGGGCCACACCTAAAGCCATATCTTCTTTGATCCACACCATAGCTCACAGCAATGCCAGATCCTTAACCCACTGAGCGAGGCCAGGGATTGAACCCTCAACCTCATGGTTCCTAGTCTGACTCATTTCCACTGTGGCACTAGAGAGACCCCCAGGCTCCTAATTTTCAAGAACGAGTCTTCATCCATAGTTTAAGTTGATAGAAAGCTTGAACTCCTTCCCCAAAGCAGTCTGCTTAGCTGTGGGGCTAAAAATGGGAGACTGCCCCTGGGGAAGTCATTTTTTTGCCTTTCTTCTTAAACTCAAAGGACCATGGTTGTTTTCCCTGAAAATTCAAGAGAGTACATGGTTTAAGATCATGTAAAAGATGTAGAGTTTCCTCAAATTAAGAATAATTTGTAGATTGTATCCCATTCAGAATTAAACCACTTTTCACATTTCTGATTGATATCCTTTCAGACATTTCTGTATGTTTTCTATATGTAAAATCGCATATTTTGCAGCCTGTGGCAGTTTTCCCCTTTATCTCCCTTAGGCGTTTACTGCAAATAAAGGTCCTATGCAAGAACCTGGGTTAAATGAATTGCGGTTATTTAGGCTGTTATTTCTGTACCATATGGGGCTTTTCTTGTGTAATTTACGACTCTTTAAGCCCTCTAATTTTGGTCTGTGTTGAACATATCTGTAATGCTTTGGTCAATGGGGTTGGAGATAATGGGAATAGAGTGAGTATTCCTGAAAATAAATTTGTTCTGTGTTTTAACTTGTAACCACATATCCTACCAGACGTAGAAAAACACTGGATAAATGATGACTGTTAGTAACCTTAGGGAATTCTTGAAGCCATTGTTAGTTCTTAATAGAGCATGGGCATTCTAGATGTTGGTGGTCTTATATTTAATGGTACTATTCACATGTTTTCAAAATGAGGCTATATATGTCATTAAAAAATTAAAAAATATAAAGAGAAAATGAAGAACAGTTACAGCATCATGTTTACTGATATGTTTTTGGTTCACAAAATAATGATTTATGCTGATTTTTAGTTCCAGAAAGCTGACTCTGATTTGGATTACATTCAGTACAGGCTGGAATATGAAATCAAGACAAATTATCCTGATTCGGCAGGCAAGGTAATCTGAAAAATAAATGTCTTAACAGAATATTTTATTAAAAATTTGATAGTATTTTTAATAGTAGTGGATTATAACGATTACATTATTATTATTATTTTTTGTGTGGGGGGGTACGCCCAGGGCATATAGAGGTTCCCAGGCTAGGGCTCCAATCGGAGCTATAGCTGTCAGCCTATGCCACAGCCACAACAACATCAGATCTGAGCCATGTCTTTGACCTTCACCATACCTCACAGCAATGTCAGATCCTTAACCCATGGAGCGAGGCCAGGGATCGAACCCGCAACCTCATGGTTCCTAGGTGAATTCGTTTCCACTGTGCCACAAAGCGAACTCCAATGATTACATTATTAAATTTATAGAATCTTTTTGCATTGGATGCTTGGTTGCAGGATATTGGAGAAATTATACTCACAGTCAAGGAAATGTATATCTCCTTTTTTTTTCCCTTAAAAAAAAAATCCCATAATTAAGAATTATTGAGAAGAGTTCCCGTCGTGGCTCAGTGGTTAACGAATCCGACTAGGAACCATGAGGTTGCGGGTTCCATCCCTGGCCTCGCTCAGTGGGTTAAGGATCCGGCGTTGCCGTGAGCTGTGGTGTAGGTTGCAGACGTGGCTCGGATCCTGCGTTGCTGTGGCTGTGGCGAAGGCCGGCGGCTACAGCTCCTGTTAGACCCCTAGCCTGGGAACCTCCATATGCCGCGGGTGCGGCCCTAGATAAAGCAAAAAGACAAAAAAAAAAAAGAATTATTGAGATCAGGTTGTGATGATCATTGCACAACTATAAATGCAGTAAAATTCATTGAATAATTAAAAATAAATATACTTGGGAGTTCCTGTCGTGGCTCAGTGGTTAACGAATCCAACTAGGAATCATGAGGTTGCGGGTTCAATCCCTGGCCTTGCTCAGTGGGTTAAGGATCCAGCGTTGCCGTGAGCTGTGGTGTAGGTTGCAGACACAGTTCAGCTCCTGCATTGCTGTGGCTGTGGCGTAGCCTGGTGTCTACAGCTCCAACTAGACTCCTAGCCTGGGAACCTCCATATGCCGTGGGTATGGCCCTAGAAAAGGCAAAAAAAGACCAAAAAATAAAAAATAAACTTAATGTTAATTAAAAAAAAAAAAGAATTACTCTGTCCAGAGATATAAACCACTGTGGAAGACTCTGAAATTCTGAGAGAGAATATAGGTACCTACAAATAAAAGGGGAGGAATCCTAGCAGTCATGATATTCTCCGAGAAAGTTAATGATGTACTATTATAAATTTGTTTGTTTTGGCCTCATGCGTGGCATGCTTAAGTTCCTGGGCCAGGCATCGAACCTGCACCACAGCAGCGACCAGAGCTGCTGCAGTGACAACAACCACTGCACTAGAAGAGAACTCCTAAATTTGATTTTTGAACTGTGATTTTTGCATAAAATTCAGTACTTCGTTATTCCAAGTTTAAGTTGATTAGAAATATTATCTGTTTATATGTCATAAAATTATAATTACTTTGCTTATTGTATGGAGAAGGATCTGAAAAGAGTCAAAAAGTGGGAGTTGTGAGATAGTTCACCACCTCTAACAATAGTTTATGTGAAATATGGTGACTTATTCTGGAGTTACTGTACTGGGGGGGTGGACTTGCTCATAGTCTAGAAGCCTTTCTAACATTCAAGTCTCTAAGTAAAAGTTTTGTTATAAACAGGAATTGGTCAAAATTAGTCTGACCTCCTGTAACCTTTTTTTCTTTAGAAACATCTTTACCATTACTGTAAATTTTTTTCTCTGTAAGTGGAGTCATGTTCAGCTATCTAACAAAGGTAGATTTTTTGTGTGTGTTTGCTTTAATAAGTATTAGTTTTTGAATCTTGAAGAGATCACGATTCTGTCATGATCCATGTATATGCTTTAGTATATATAAATACTTGCTTTAATATATATACTTGCTTTAGTATATAAAAATTGTTGCTTTTTTCCTAGTTGAAATATGCCATATTGCTATATGTGGAGACTTTTGATTATAAACTGCTTATCTGGAGAGGTTGAGAGGATAGGTTATTTAGAGCATGTAATTCTTGGAGAGGCAGTGAAGCAGTCCTGGGTAATTGACCCTCTAAGTGGATTTTTTTTTTTTTTTTAACTGAGGAGTAAGAAATAGGGGATCATGAGATAGAAGAGGGAATGAAAAAGAACAGTCCCTAAAACAAACTGCCTCTTTTGCCAAGGTTGGACCTATGTAAGAAAGAAGGAAAGCATTAACCATTTTCTTCCTGCATAGTATGATTCTTTTATTCCCAGCTAATGATCAACATGGTAGTTGAGCTTAGATATACTAAATATTTTTTTTTAATGATTTTTATTTTTTTCCATTATCAAAAATTTACGAAAAAAAAATCTTGAAGGAAGAGGGGAGTAGACGGACATGGACAGAGCCTCTGCCTATAGTCATGAGTTAGGTTCCTTGAATAAGATAATTAACTTATCTTATTCAAGGGAAAATAACTTATCTTATTCAAGGGAAAATAACTAACATAGTATAGTTTTATGGAAATCAACAGTTCATTTTAGGGGAGTTCCTGTTGTGGCTCAGGGGGCTAAGAATCCAACATAATGGCCGTGAGAATGCAGGTTTGATCCCTGGCCTCACTTAGTGGGTTAAGAATCTGGTGTTATTGAAGGTTGGGTGCGGGTCACAGATGTGGCTGGGATCAGATGTTGCTATGGCTGGGGTGTGAGCTGCGGCTCTGATTCGACCCCTAGCCTGGGAACTTCCATATGCTGCAGGAGTGGCTGTAAAAAGAAAAAACAAAACAAAACTCATTTTAGAAAGATTAGAATAGGAAGGAAATAAGGAGAGACAAGAAGAGGGGTATCGAAATTATATACTATAGGGCAAGTATGACTTTTTTTGTTTTTTCCTTTTTTTTAGGGTTGCACCTGTAGCATATGGAGGTTCCCAGGCTAGGGGTCCAATCAAAACTGTAGCCACCAGCCTACGCCAGAGCCACAGCAACTCAAGATCCTAGCTGTATCTGTGATCTATACCACAGCTTGCAGCAACATCGGATCCTTAACCCAATGAGCAAGGCCACCTCCTCATGGATGCTAGTTGGGTTCGATAACTGCTGAGCCATGATGGGAACTCCAAGTCTGACTTTTTTTTAGGGCTGCAGGTGTAGCATATGGAAGTTCCCAGGCTAGGGGTTGAATAGGAGCTACAGCTGCAAGCCTACACCACAGCCTCAGCATCTGTGGGATCTGAGCCCCTTCTGCGGACTACACTGCAGCTCATGGCAACACCGGATCCTTAACTCACTGAGTGAGGCCAGGGACTGAACCCATGTCCTCATGGATACTAGTTGGATTCGTTATCCCTGAGCCACAATGGGAACTCCTGTATTTAAGAATTTCATCATAAGTGATTTCAAGTTGTGTTGTTGTTACTCTTTTTTTTTGGTGGAAGTGCTGGGATTCAAGTTGTCTTCCTCTCTAAGAAGAAATCAAAATAGTTCCTTTAATCACCTTCTGAATAACATTTAGAATTGTATTTTAGAAATGCTACATAATTATTGTGAACTATGCATATAATATTATATATCTAATGTGACCTTAGTTGCTGTTTAATATTGTAATTGTGTGTGTGTGTGTGTGTGTGTTGAGGAGTTATTTCTGTTCCTAGGCATTAAATTCCTTGATTATAAGATCTAGGCCTTTGTTCTCCTCCTCCCATCCTCTGTCACATAGTAGCATAATTAAATAAATTATACTCACATTGTTCTATTAAATGGATCTCAGAATGTGCTATATATATTTTAATTCTTAAAAGAAGCTTAATTTTTCCTTTCCACAGTTAAATATCTATTTTTTTTTCTGGTATAGAAAAATCCAGTTACACTCTTAAAAGAATTGTCAGCAGTAAAGTCTCGATATCAAACTTTGCAAACACGCTTTAAACCAATTGCTGCTGAGCAGAAAGAGACTAAGAACCGAATTTGTGCTACTCTCAATAAGACTATGACCTTGATACAAGAACTACAAAAGCAAGCGGACCTGGAGGTAATGCTTTCGCTTGACCAGTTAGATTTGTAGAATTGTAATTATTACTTTCGCTTTGAAAGATCAATTGCAAATAACTCTCATTTTGAAATTCCGCGGTCAGTTGGTAGGAATGATATTTTCTTGATTTCCTGAAGTATAATAGCTCTTATTTCCTTTTATCTTATTTTACTTTTTTTATCTTTTTAGGGCTGCACCTGCGGTATATGGAAGTTCCCAGACTAGTGGTCAGATTGGAGCTGCATCTGTTGCCCTATGCCACAGCAGTGCCAGACCCGAGCTTTGTCTGGGACCTACACCATAGTTCATGGCTTCGCCGGATCCTTAAAACCACTGAGGAAGGCCAGGGATTGAGCCCATATCCTCATGGATACTATTCGGGTTCTTAACTTGCTGAGCCACAACAAGAACTTTTTTTGTTGTTCTCCTTTCCTTAAATTGGTTTGGTAAGCTTAGGTAAGCCCTACCTTCACCCTCTTCCTCCGTTCTACATTCCCTTCTCACCTCATACAAGAATCTTAGTAATTGTGAGCCTCTATCACTGATGTATAAAACTCATTAGATGTGTTGGTGTAGAAAAAAGAACATGACCTTCGGACCTAGGCACTAAGATCTTTTTGTTTGTTTTGTCTTTTTAGGGCCTCACCCAAGGCATATGGAGGTTCCCAGGCTAAGGGTCCAATAGGAGTTACGGCTGCCAGCCTACGCCACAGCCACGCCAAGAGCTGAGCCACCACAGCTCATGGGAACGCTGGATCCTTCACCCACTGAGCGAGGCCAGGGATCGAACCCACAACTTTTGGTTCCTAGTTGGATTCGTTTCTGCTGTGCAAAGGAAGGGAACTCCAGGAAACAAATCTTAAAGAGAGAATAAGACTAGTTTTGTATGTACCTATCAATGTATATACATAGAAATCCATGAATTTATTGAAGCACAATAAATGTGGGTTAGCGTACAAAGAGAATAATTATTTTTTGAATATTAGCTAAAAATTGTCTTCATTGGATACAATAAATAGATGTCATGTTTCTGAGATTAAAAACTGGTACAGAAAGGAGTTCCCATTGTGGCTCAGCAGGGGATCCGGACTAGTACCCATGACGATGTGGGTTCTACTCCTGGCCTTGCTCAGTGGATTAAAGGATCTCATGTTGCTATGAGCTGCAATGTAGGTTATAGATGTGGCTCAGATCTAGTGTGCTGTGGCCGTATGGTAGCCCGGGAACTTCCATGTGCTGCAGGTGTGGCCATAAAAAAAAAAAGGTGGTACAGAAAAATTGTTATGATAGTGATGGCAAAGTTAAAGCACTTGAATATCTATAAAGGTCTTCATTTTGTTAAAAGAAGTATCTGAAATGAGCAATAATTCTATTAAAGGTAGAAAGCTTTAGCTTTTGCTCTTAGGAGCTCTTTGGGTCAAATAATGACAAATAAGGAGAAATGACTGAAAGATAGGTTATAAACCTTGAAAAAGGTGATCATACTTTAGGGTCAATGATGACCCAGTTGGGAAATGTTGGATATAGAGGGCCTTGTACCTACTATTCTAAAGGTGAGATAGTAGTAGAAAGTTCAGAGAAAATTTTTATGATTGAAATGTGAAAGAAAACGGAATGGCATCACAGAAAAACAGTTTTATGAACCCAGAGTCTAAAGGCTGTGTAAAGGAATTTCAAGTATAAAAACAGGTATTTTAGTTATAGGGAAAGAACTGTGAGGGTAGTTAAGAAAGCCAAGGTTAATATTGAGTTGAGGATTCTAAAATTTTCTTTCTTTTTTCCTTTTTTGGCTGCATCTGTGGCATATGGAAGTTCCTGGTCCAGTGATTGAAATCTCACCACAGCACCCAGCCAAGCTGCTGCAGTGACAACACTGGATCCTTAACCCACTGCAACACAGTAAAACACCTGACATTTCTTAAAATGACTGAAAGGGCTTTTAAAATTATTTGGGGAACATGAAGAACAAGAAAGGGATGTCTGCTTAGGGCAAGTAGTGCTTTGTTCATAAACCACAGAAAATAAAACTCTTCAGTTATTACTTTGCTTTAATTTTTATCAAGGTAAGTGGTTTTTCATTTGGAAGGGTAGAATATATATATTTGAATTGTTAATATTAAAAAAGTACTTGAATTGATAAAATTCAGAATTGATAAAATTAAAAGAAAGGCATTGAGAACAGAAAAAGAGGTGGAAGGAAGGGAATAAACATAAATTTCTTGATCTTTTTAGTTGCTATTGAGATACTGAAGTTTAGGAAGTTCCCATTGTGGTTCAGAGGGTTATGAACCTGACTAGTTTCTGTGAGGATGCGTGTTCGATCCCTGGCCTCACTCAGTGGGTTGGGGATCTGGCACTGCTGCAAGCTGCAGCGTAGTTCACAGATGTGGCTTGGATCTGCAGCTGCAGCTCTAATTAGACCCCTAATCCGGAAACTTCCTTGTGTCATGAGTGTGAAAGAAATAAAAAAGAAAAAAAAAGAAGATATTGAGGTTTAAATATACAGAATTATAAAGGTGACTATCAAAAGAAAAAAGAATGACTAAACTTGTTTCAAATGGCAAACAGCAACACAAACCCCCAAAACAAAAATGTAGCAATAAATAGAAAATTTAAAAGGTATTAAAGATACAACGTGCAGTATTCCATCAATGCTCTGAAATATTTGTGTTAAAGAAGATACTTTTCTGCACATTTTAGCCTAGTTAATTCCTGAAAAAACTCTTTGAAGTTTTATTAAACAGTTGTTCTGAAATCTCTTCAGCAGCAGTCACAATTAGAATCATGGATTCATGGAGAACAAAGTCTTGCCAGAGTAATACCATTTCCTGTTTTTGATATGGAAGAGGGAAGTTCTGTAACTATTCAGGTTGCAGTAAGGCACATGATTGATTTTCACTTTATTCATGTGAACATTTTGTGCAAATGCTGGCTTGATTAGCCAAACCAGCTGGGCGGTCCCATAGTCACATGTGGCTATATAAAATAAAAGTAATTAAATAAAATTAAAAATTCCCTTCTTTATCTGCTGATCGGACAATGCATATACAGAATATGTCCAGCATCATAGAAAGTTCAATTGGACAACATTGCCCTAGAGAATCTGATTCTGTAGCTATGAGGTGTTCCAGATTTGACAGTCTCTCTAGAGATGACCTATATAGTCAGGCAGATTTGTAATTATTTGAGTGATTCTTCATGTCCTACCTCCTGTTATGTCCCCTTTCAGCTAGCTTGTTGGTGCTCTGTGAAAGTCCCTTACAACTTCCTTTCGTCTTCTCTGCTTTCCTTTGGCTTTGCTCCTGCCTGCTTTTGTGGATTCAGTTTGCTGGTTGTTTTCTTGTCATCTGTTCCTGCCTAACAGATTACTGACTTCTTGTGTGCCATTCTTCACAACCTCATGTCTGAGGTAAAGTTGGTGCTGTCTTCAGCTTCAGGGGTGTGCCTGATTGGCAAGGGGAATGGCTTTTCCCTAAACTAACTTAGGTTCAGGAATGGGTTTGTAACCCAAATAACATATGAGGAAGGAACTGCTGGAAGTAAGAAATTAGCAAGAGTTTTCTTACCCCTGGGAAGAAGCTTTGCTTCTTCTAAACATTGTGTATAGATGTGATAACTAGCACTGCTAGAGCCACTTTCCTGTCAGCTTGAGGATAAAGTCACCATCGAAGATATGAGCTGTTAGATGGAAAAAAACTGAGTAATTACATTGTTGAGCTATTGCATAAACCAGCCCTGAAGTCTGCCTTCCTCTATTTTTTGTTTTGTTTTGTTTTTTATTTTTTTAGGGTCACATCCATGACATATGAAAATTCGCAGCCTAAGGGTCAAATTGGAGCTGCAGCTGCCGGCCTATGCTGCAGCCACAGTCACGCCAGATCTGAGCTGTGTTTGCAACCTGCACCACAGCTCATGGCAATGCCAGATCCTTAACCCACTGAGCAGGGCCAGGGATTGAACCTGCATCCTCATGGATACTTGTGGGGTTCATTACTGCTGAGCCACAATGGGAATGCCTCTATTGTTTAATGATAATAAACTTTCTTATTTATCCATTTTCAAATGTGTCTCTATTACTTGTAGATAAAAAAAGCATCTTAACTATCCTTCAAAATTTAGCCTAATTCTTTACTTGTGTAGAAATTTTCAGACTATTTTTGTTTACAGTTCTTTTTCAAAATACTTTTGGAATATGGTGTTCCAGTGTGACTTCTTTTGTTCTGTTAATTTACAGTCCTTAAATTGTTTGATTTCTTGGTCTTGTTTCTTCAATTTAATTGTATCATATATATAGATAGTCAATATGTTTTTTTCCTTGCCTTCCTAAATTTGTGATGACATACTTAATATGAACTTATGGAAACACTGGTGTAACAAAGCAGAAGTTCATGAAATTAAGTCTTTAAAGGTTTTGGAAATAAAGATTTTGTCATTTGTTTTCTAGCTGTTACCACTGACTGAAGGAGAGAAAACTGCGGCGGAGCAATTAAAAGCTCACGTGTCAGACTTATGAAGAAATGGACTTTCAAAAAGGAACTCTAATGGGATAGAGATCCCTTCCAGGGGGATCTAGGAAGATGTCTTGTTAGCACTTGAGTACTGTTGGTGGGGGAATGACAAAGGAGATTTGGCTTGGGTGACTGGTTAGGAATACAGGAAGGGCAGATATTACTAGTTCAGCCAAAAGGATGGGATGAAAATAAAAAGATTAAAAAATATATGCACACACACACACACTTAATCTTGTAATTTCAGGAAAGGAAGTCTCAACACCATTTTGTATTTGTTTTTATATAATCAGGATAACAGATGTCCTAGCCTATTATAAAAGTATATTCATGTACTGTCAGTCAAGCGTGAATGAACACGCTTTGAAAATTAAAGGATATGGAGTTCCCTTCGTGGCTCAGTGGTTAACGAATCTGACTAAGAACCATGAGGTTGCAGGTTCGATCCCTGGCCTTGCTCAGTGGGTTAAGGATCTGGTGTTGCCGTGAGCTGTGATGAAGGTTGCAGATGCGGCTCGGATCCCATGTTGATAATTAAAAATTCTGATTACAGATGTCACATTATTGATAAGATTGCTAATATAAGACTTAACAGTCTCCTATCATACCTAACATATAATAAACTGGCTTTTCTGTGACATCTTCACTTTTATTTTTGTCCTGTTCCTTCTGCCTGCTAATGTTTTTGTTTTTGTCCTTTTTGCCTTTTTAGATAGGGGCACACCATGGCATATGGAAGTTCCCGGGCTAGGGGTTGAATCAGTGCTGTAGCTGCTGGCCTACTCCACAGCCAAAGCAACGGGGGATCTGAGACTCACCTGCGACCTATACCACTGCTCATGGCAACACCACATCCCCGACGTACTGAGCCAGGCCAGGGATCGAACCCACGTCCTTATGTATAGTAGTTGGGTTCATTACCGCTGAGCTGCAAGGGGAACAACTTGCCTGCTAATGTTGAGCAGCATGAGCTCTGTTTTCAAATGCTGTTTTTAGACTGTTTCAGTTGTATTTCAACACTACCTTTGTTCTCCAGCCTGTATTACTTTGTTTATTGTACATGAGAGCTAAGAAACTGAAATGAGGGCGTTCCCACTGTGGCACAGTGGGTTAATGATTTGGCTTGTCTCTGTGGAGGTGACGCTTCAATCCTTGGTCTGGGCCAGTGGGTTAAGGATCCAGTGTTACTGAAGCTACAGCATAAGTCATAGCTCCTACTTGGATTTGATCTCTGGCCTGGGAACTTCCATATGCCATGGGGGTAGCAGAAAAAGAAAAAATAAAAAAGAAACTGAAATGAGAGGATCACTGGCAACTACTACTTGCCAGGTGTGTGTGTTTGTGTGTGTTTTCCTATTTATTAAAAAAAAACTAACAGCAAGTAATAGGAAAATAAATTATGGTATAGCTTTACGCAAGGAGGTCAAGTTGCCAGTAAATTATTACTGTTAATGAGCCGGGAAATGCTGAAGCTATGTTAAATAGGGAAGCAGATATTGCAGTTTTGTAGTTAAGATTGGGCTTTGGACTCATAAGTGAGATGTAAATGCAGGCTTTAAATTCTAGCTGTATGACCCTGAGCAAATCACTTGTGACTGTCAGGATGGTTGGAAGCACAATGAGATGGTAGAGTATTAGGGTTTGATATTAAGTAACCCTTCAAAAGATATTTCCATTTATGTAATTAAAAACAGGGCATTGAAAAGATAATGAAAAGTCTATCAAATATTAGGTTGTAGAATTACTCTTTTTTCTTTTTTGCTTTTTAGGGCCACATCCATGGTATATGGAGGTTCCCAAGCTAGGGGGCGAATCCCATAGCCACAGCAACCTCGGGTCCCAGCCACATCTGTGACTTACACAGATAATGGCAACACTAGATCTCTGATCCACTGAGTGAGGCCAGGGATCGAACCCACATCCTCATGGGTACTAGTCAGATTCGTTTTTACTTTTCTATAATAATTTTTTGTTATGTTATTAACAATCTTATAATAGCTGACAAACAGGGTTGAGAGAACAGCTTTAGTTAAAATTAAGAAGTTCTGGAGTTCCTCTTGTGGCTCAGTGGATTAAAAATCCCATTAGTTAGTATCCATGAGGATGAAGGTGGTTTATTTTGTTGTTTTTTGTTGTGGTTTCGACTGAGGGGTTGAACCTGCAACCTCGTGGTTCCTAGGTGGATTCTTTTCTGCTGTACCACAATGGAAACTCCGAGGATGCAGGTTTGATCCCTGGCTTCACTCAGTGGGTTAAGGATCCAGCGTTGCTGAGAGCTGTGGCTAGGTCACACATGTGGCTTGGATCTGGCATTACAGCTCTGATTCCACCCCTACCCTGGGAACTTCTATATGTGTGGATGCGACCATTTAAAAAAAAGAAAATTAAGAAGTCCTAACTCGTCACTGGTGTTAAAGTGGTATTTCTTTTAATCGGAAAAACATTGGATTGTACTGTTTTTCCTCTATGACTTCCTTCACAAGTCATCTTCTAAATGTTGGTTCTTCCCTTCATCCCTCTTAGGATTGTTTTCTTTGCACTTCTTTATATATTAATTTGTTTCCAAAGTTTGATTTATTACCTTTTTGGGGGTGATCCACAAGTATAATTATTCTAGTAGACCTAGAGCCGTATTTCCAATAACAACCTCTACCTGAATATTCCAACTGAATGTGTCTAGAATACTTACTGGTTTTGTTATTTTGTTAACAGCCACTGTTCTGTTAGCTGGAATTAAAGTTTGCATCCTGATTTTTTTTTTTTTTTTGGCTGCACCAGTGACATGCAGAAGTTCCCAGACCAGGGATCAAACCTGTGCCACAGCAGTGGCAACACTGACCCCTTCCTTTCTTTTTTTCTTTTAACATGTGGCATATGGAAGTTCCTGGGCTAGCAGGTGAACTGGAGCTATAGCTGAGGCCTACACCACAGCCACAGCAACACCAGAACTGAGCTGCCCCTGTGATCTACGTATGCCTCAGCTATGGCAATGTGGCACCCTTAACTCACCATGTGAGGCCGGTGATCGAAACCCACATCCTCACAGACAATGTCTGGACCTTAGCCCACTGAGACACAACTGGAACTCGGTAACACCAGGTCCTTAACTCTTAGGCCACCAGGGAACTCCTAAACCTTTTTATTTTACCTTTTTTTTTTTTTTGCCATGCTTGTGGCATGCAGAAGTTCCTGGGCCAGGGATTGAACCCACGCCCCACAGTAGCGACCCAAGACCCAGCAGTGACAAAGCTGGACTTTTAACCTGCTGAGCCACCAGGGGACTCCTCCTAAACCTTTTTAAATTTCTCATCTGGATAACCGTTTTCTCCTCTGTGACTAATAGTATTTTTATGCCTTAAGTTGTGACTGATACAAGTTAATGTTAATTACGTTATGTTTTAAAATACACCTTTAATTTTAAGAAATTAAAAATTAGGATTTTTCTGGGAGTTCCCGTTATGGCGCAGTAGTTAACGAATCCGACTAGGAACCATGAGGTTGCAGGTTCGATCCTTGGCCTTGCTCAGTGGGTTAAGGATCCGGCGTTGCCGTGAGCTGTGGGCTTGGTCGCAGATGCGGCTTGGATCCTGCGTTGCTGTGGCTGTAGCGTAGGCCAGTGGCTACAGCTCCTATTAGACCCCTAGCCTGGGAACCTCCATATGCCGCCGGGTGTGGCCCTAAAATGACAAAAGGCCAAAAAAAAAAGAAAAATTAGGATTTCCTCTCAGGTTTGATACCTGGACTGGGAACTTATGTATCCTCTGGGCTCAGCCAAAAAAAATTTTTTTTTTAATTAAATAATATAAATATGCATATCTTCTAAGTAATTGCAATTTTCTTTAGCTGTTTCTACATATTTACAAATTTTAAAACTTTTTTTTTCTTTTTAGGGTAGCACCCATAGCATACAAAAGTTCCCAGGCTAGGGGTCAAATCGGAGCTACAGCTGCTGACCTACGCCATAGCTACAGCAACACCACATCCAAGCCTCGCCTGTGACCTATGCCACGCTCACTCCAACGCTGGATTCTTTAACCCACTGAGCAGGGCCAGGGATCGAACCTGAGTCCTCATGGATACTAGTTGGGTTCATTTCTTCTGAGCCACAGTGATAAATCCAAATTTTAAAACATTTTTAAACAAAAAGAGGCTAATACTACACATTGTACTTTAGCTATAGTTTTTTAATTTTAAATATATTTTCAGTATCTTCATGTCATCTGCCATTGTTTTGAATGGCTATATGTATGAATTTACCATAATTTTTACCAGTTCCTCATTGAAGGGCATTTAAGCTGTGTAACAGACATGCTGGGAGATTTTGGTGGTGGGCATAGGGGGAGGGCAAAATAGGTCAGTCTTTCCTTAAGGAATTCTGACCACAGGTTTCCCCACTACACAGGGTGGTTTAGCATCCTGCCAACTAAATTAGTTTTTGTTCAGTTTAGCCAGAATCTGACTGTCCTTGTAAGCAATGACCCCTAATTAATTGTATGAGTTTTCCTAACTTTTTAACTACTATGGACTATTGTGATAGATCTTCAAAAATTTTTGGGCTCTTGGATGTATTAAACAGGAACCTATTTTAATATTTATATTAAATATTTATCATACATTGTAATTTTTCCTTTTCTGCTATACTGGGTTATAAAGACCACTTCTCATTACTCTTTGAATCCCAAGTATAGTGCTATGTTCGACAATTTCTTAAATTGAGGTAAAGTTCACGCATCAGAAAATTAACCATTAGCCATTATTAAGGAATTCTGGCCGGCTGCATGCAGCGGCTATACATAGCATCTCAATTCCCAAACCAGGTGCAAGCTGTCAAAGTCTGGAGTCCTATCCACTACACCACCAGGGAACTATTAGCCATTATTAAAATGTATAATTGAGGTTGTTTTAGTATAAAAGGTGTTGCACAACCATCTCTATGTAGTTCCAAGATCATAAACGAGTTTTGGTGAAATAATTTTTCAGGCACAGAAATTATATCTAGGAGTTGCCCTCATGTCCCAGCTGAAATGAATCTGACTAGGAAGCACGAGGTTGCTGTCCCATCCTCGGCCTCCCTCGGTGGCTTGAGGTTTCTGCCTTGCTGTGAGCTGTGGTGTAGGTTGCAGACGCGGCTGGGATCCTGCATTGCTGTGGCTATAGCTTCGATTTGATGCCCAGCCTGGGAACCTCCATGTGCCCCGAGTGCGGCCCTAAAAAGCAAGCAAACAAACAAAAAAGAAATTATATCTAAACTGTATCGTCCATGGCTCGCATAGTTATTGCCCACTTGAAAGTCCAAATGCCTTGGTATTTAAGAACATCTTCCTAGATTATTGATTCCCTTCAGGTGCATTCAAGTTGGTTTAAGTGTATCAGGTGCTTGCAACAAACTGGAAAGGAATATTAAGAATTTCACGTAAACCTTCAATCCTGCAGTCTTTAAACACGTTACGGTAGAAAATAGTATAAAGCAGATGCTCGGGCATTTTCTGTAGTCTCGTGCCGACAGCTCGCCTCAAGTCGAAAGCAATGCAGGGCGGGTATGGTGTACACAGTTCGTGGTCCCGTCCCCCCACCCCACAATGAGTATCACTCGAGGCTTCACAATATGGAGTTTTGCTTCGGTAGGTGGGGCGTAAGTCTTAAAAATCTGAGAATCTGGGCTTGCTCCCGGAGAAAGAATCACCAGCCCTGGTTTCTCAAAATGCGGGCCACTGGCCACCTACAGCCCAGTCTCCGAGAGTAGTTGAACACACCGACTTCGTGGAGCCCCACCTTAGGTTCTCGGAGTCTGAATACGTAGGGGTGTGGCTCGAATCCGCCTTTTCCATAAAAGCTCCAGGTGTTCCGTATTTTGGCGCGCAAAAGTTTGCGACTGGTAGAGCGCAGCCCCTCCCCTATGGGGGAGCGTGGCGTGGCCAAATGCCTTGCTCACCGCCGCCTGCAGGCACCCAACCTTGCGGCTGCGAGCGGCCAAATCTCGTGTGCGCCCGCACCGCGGGAACTAGGCGCCCGCCTCTGGCCCGCTCCGCCGCGCGGCGGCCTGCGCGCATGCGTAACGCGCGCCGCGCCTTTCCTCACACCGCGCCTTCCGCTACCCTGGTTACGGTTGGTGTTTGCGAATTCCCTGCAGCACCTTCTTCGCCGGAGGCCAACGCGGCCGGGCTCCAGCGGCGTTTTATACGCGCGCGTCCGCATCACGTGGGTCAAGGCTCCGTCGGGGTCGCTAGCGGGCTGCTGAGCCGGGAGGAAAGGAGTTGCAGCTACCACTCACCCTACCGCGGCGTCCTAGGACGGGCGCGCGGATAAAAATGGCGAAGTGGGGGTAGCTGGAGCCGAACCCGAAGCGATGGGGCGCGCGCGTGGGGAGGTTGTCGAAGCCCCCTGACGTGGGCGCTTGGCTGTTCTCCACGGAGATTTGACCTGGCGACCTCAGGCCGGCGCCTCATAGGTCGGACCACTGACTCCGCGGCTCGCCGAGGGCCCCGCCGAGAGCTGGAGGCAATGGATGAACAGAGCGTGGAGGTGAGGGGGTTCATTTCCTTCGCCACCCGCGGAGCGTTCTTTATTTGGGGCCCCTTGTCGCAGGGCACCCGTACTCTGCCGCTCCGCTGTGGAGTGGGCTGGCCCAGTGCGAAAGACACCGGTTCGTTCTGCAGCTTCCAGGTGTCCTGTGTTCTGACCGTTCCCGCAGTCAGGTGGTGCCTATTCTGGTAATTTCAGGATGTCTTGGCACCGGAACTCATCCCCACAGGGTCTTTGTAAACTACAGCCTGTGCAGAGCCAAACTGCGAATTCATTGGATGGACGTGTCTCGGGACGCACCGCCAGTTCTTACGAGTTTATGCGCGGATCCAAATCTCCCTCCGAGATTCTCTCCCAGAGTTACAGCTGCCTTTCTTAGATTGGATGAAGATATGTACTCTTACTATCCTGTTTGACTGTAGTTTTCCAGTGCAACCTATACTTTTTATATCTGACTCTTGTCTACTGTGATTTTAAGTGATTGGGATATTTGCGTTAAGGCTAAGAACATAAAAGATTGCTTACTAGATAGTTACATAATTTCAAATTTTGAACATTCCAATTACTGAGATACTAAATCTTTGCTTCTTAGTAAGGGGGCAACTATATTTCTGGCACTCCACCTCAAACTGCTTCATCCAGTGGTCTCATTGTCCACCGCAGGGTCTGCATCTCCGCAGTTTCTTTCTGGTCCTGCAGAGTCATGATTAGAGTAATTTGCTTCATAATTACTCATGTGAAAGTATTATAAAGGTTTTGTAACCTTACCTTGGTTTTAGGAGAATTTAATTTCTCTGGAATGGAGTGAAAATAAATGTGAATACTGGAGAAATAAAATATGTAATCTACATCTAATTAGATCTCTTCTTGTCAGATACTTTCTAAATTAATTCATCTGAAACTAACTAGCAAAGATAATACTATTTCTTCAATTTACGTAATTTTTTTCTTTCCAAAGCCTTCTTAGAGCTACCACCAGAATTCTCAACGTGGAAAGAATTTTAGGCTCACTTAAGTAGCTAATTGGTTGCAGCATTATGGCAGGAATTCAGAGCAGATATTCAGATTTCTGGATTCCGAATTACATGGCTTCTCTTTTGATCAAAGTACACGGCCATTAATGTATCTTTTTATACTAAAAATAATTTATAAAAGCAATCCATTCCCTTTGGGAAATTGCAAAGAAAGTTTATAGTGTTTATTGTCATATAGTTTGCCCTTTTTTCCTTACTATTATGCATCATAAGGATTTTTTTTCTTTTTACAGCCTCACCTGCAGCATATGGAAATTCCTGGGCTAGGGGTTGAATCAGCTGCAGCTGAGACCTAAACCACAGCCATGGCAACACCAGATCCAAGCTGCATCTGTGACCTTCACCACAGCTTGTGGCAACGCTGGATCCTTGACCCACTGGGTGAGACCAGGGATTGAACCCTCACCCGTACAGAGACTACTTCAGGTCCTTAACTGGCTGGGCCACAGTGGGAGCTCCATAAGGTTTTTTTTTATCATTAAATAATTCAAAAATATTTCTAATGAATATCATAATCTATGTTAATTGCCATAATTTTAATATTTCAATATTTGGGCAGTAGCCAGATTCTTGAAATTACAGTGCTTCAGTGAAAATATTTGTGCATAAGTCTGTGTTTGTATTTCATAATTTTTTTCCTTAGGCTAGAACCATTGTGAAGCTTAGAAAAAAGGAAGCATTTTTTCCCAAGAGGTACTTTAAAGTATCCCAGACCTTGATTAAACAAGTACTGATATGAAATATAGTTAAAACTGAGATATTATCAACCCAAAATAAACGTAAATGTCTGTTAAATTATTGCATGCATGCTTTTACTCTTGATTCAATAGCCTAATCTGGTGATCCTTACATCTTATACTACTTACAGAGCATTGCTGAGGTTTTCCGATGTTTCATTTGTATGGAGAAATTGCGGGATGCACGCTTGTGTCCTCATTGCTCCAAGCTTTGTTGTTTCAGCTGTATCAGGGTAAGTTGCATCTCCTTTTATATGTATGGATTTAATATATGTGGGGTATATTGTAAAAATTAACCATTTTCTTTGTCTTTTTAAAATTTTACATTTTATGCCTTTTTAAAATGTTTTAACTGATTGTTTCTTAATAGGGAGACCAATGACATATTGCTTAGTACTGTGGAGATGAATTATCATCAAGTGATAATTGCTATGAAGTGTCTGGAAACCAAACCCCAGTGTAATTTTAGTATATTTATGTTATTAAACCACTGCACATTTAATAATTACTTAAAAAGTGCTTGCCTGCCTTATGTTTGGGGTTGAGGATACTCAGATAAATGATAGAAGTGCTTGCCCTGCATGAGCTTAAATCTAATTGAGCTAATGGACTTAGTGTTTCTATTGAAGGATGTGTAGTGCCATATAGAGGCCCTCACAAAAGCTCTGAGACTCAGGAGGAAGTGTTTATGCTTCTTTGATAGGCTAGAGAAAAAGCTAGTAATGGGTTCAAAGGCAAAGAATAAAATCATAGGATCTTTTAGTTAAAGACTTTAAAGATGAATTGAATCTGCCTTTATAAATTGAATATAGGTGAATCCCCCTCCCCAAAACAAAATTATGAGGAAACCTAAGATGTAAAGCAGAAGAACTTATTTTGGTGCTATGTGGGGATTCTGTAGCACATCTGTGGGCCACCATTGAAAACTGCTACGACATTACTCGTAGTAGATATATATGTCCTTTACTGAGAGAGTCAAAGTCATCTAACATACTCATTACCCCAGAATTTCTCTGTGGTTCCTTCTTCCTACCTGAAGAAGATAAATATCCCTTTGTTACAATTAATATCTGTAGCGCTTTAATCATTTCCTTACATGCACACAGTTAGCAAATGGTGGAGCTGGATTTGAACCCAGGAAGTCTGGTTCTAGATCCTGTGTTTTTTTTTTTTTTTTTTTTTTTTGCTTTTTAACACCCCTGCCCCCCGGCACATGGAGGTTCCCTGGCTAGGGGTCCATTTGGAGCTATGGCTGCTGGCCTACACCGAGGACACAGCCATGTGGGATCCGAGCTGCGTCTGCAGCCTACAACACAGCTAATAGCAACACCGGATCCTTAATCCACTGAGTGACGCCAGGGATTGAAACCACAACTTCATGGTTCCTAGTCATTTGTTTCCGCTGCACCATGATGGGAACTCCTAGATCCTGTGTTCTTTGGCACTAAACCGTGTGCGGAAGATCAGAATACTATGATGGTCTGCTCATAAATTGAGAGACTTGCTCTTTCTTAGCATTGTTTTCAAACAGTAGAATGTGGATAAAAAGATCTGTCTCACAGGATGGTTGTGGCATTAAATGAGATAAGCTAAAAGTTAATTTAGAAGCTAAAATGGGAATTCCTGACATGGCTAGGTGGTTAATGAACCCGACTAGTATTCATGAAGATGCAGGTTTGATCCCTGGCCTCACTCAGTGGGTTAAGGATCTGGTGTTGCCGTGAGCTGTGGTGTAGGTCGCAGACGCAGCTTGGATCTGGCATGGCTGTGGCTGGCAGTTGTAGCTCCGATTCAGCTCCTAGCCTGGGAACCTCCATACACCGCCTCCCCCGCCCCCCCAAAAACAAGTTCAGGTTGAATCAGAGCTGTAACTGCTGGCCTACACCATAGCCACAGCAATTCGGGATATGAGCTGTGTCTGCGACATATACCACAGCTCATGGCAACGCCAGATCTTTAACCCACTGAGTGGGGCCAGGGATTGAACCTGCGTCCTCATGGACACTAGCTTGGTTCATTACCACTTAGCCACAACAAGAACTAGCTAGACTCAGCTCTTTTGATGAAGGTCCAATATATATATGAACTCTGGTTATTACCTTATACCTCATCGATTCGTCATTTCTTCGCTTTTACCTCTTCATCCTCCTGTTCTTTAAAAGCATTTCACTTTCTTCCTTCTTTCTGCCCTTCCCTTATTTTTCTTTTTCCGTGCCTATGGCATGCAGACATTCCCAGGCCAGGGATCACACCTGTGCCACAGCAGTGACAACACAGGCTCTGTAACCACTAGGCCACCAGGGAACTCCAAAAGCATTGCATTTTTTTTTTTTTTGCCTTTTTGTCATTTTAGGGCTGCACCTGCAGCATGTAGAGGTTCCCAGGCTAGGGGTCTAATCGGAGCTGTAGCCACTGGCCTAGGCGCAGCCACCGCAGCGCAGCATCCAAGCCGTGTCTGTGACCTACACCACAGCTTATGGCAACACCGGATCACTGAGCAAGGCCAGGGATCGAACCCGCAGCCTCATGGTTCCTAGTTGGATTCGTTAACCACTACGTCACGACGGGAACTCCAGCATTTATTTCTTAAATATTGCTGCTCGCATTCTCTATTCTGAAGTTGCTGGGAAATTTGCATAGACTTTGAGAAACTTGATTTACTTTTGCAATTTAACTATCATTTATGTGTGCATGGTTCCTAAATCTGCTCCTTCAGCATTGACATATAAATGTCTTATCTGATTGTTCAGATAAAATTATTCCTATTATTTTTTTCAAATTGACTTTTTTTTTTTTTTTGTATTTTAGGGCTACACCCACGGCACATGGAGGTTCCTAGGCTAGGGATCTAATCAGAGCAACAGCTGCTGGCCTATGCCTCAGCCACAGCAACGCCAGATCCGAGCCACATTTGTGACCTACGTACGTCATGCTTATGGCAATGCCAAATCCTTAACCCACTGAGCGAGGCCAGGGGTTGAACCCACAACCTCATGGTTCCTAGTCGGATTCGTTTCCTCTGCGTCATGATGGGAACTCCCAAATTGACTTTTTGACTTCTATTTTTTTCATTCTTTTCTGCTAATCACTCAAATTTGAAACCTCCGACACCAGTGAGTTTTAAGTCCTAGTATCAGTTATAACTGTCCAACCTTTCCATTCTTATTGTTACCATCCTAATAGATACAGACATTTATTATCTTGTGCTTAGATAATTAGAATTACCATCTAATCGCTCTCTCTGTCTTGAGTTTTATCTCTAGTCCATTTTGTATCCTGTTGCTTTGTTGATGTTTTCTGGTAATGTCATTCTTTTTTCTCTCCCAGAAGCCTCAGAGATTTATTGATTTTTATTTTAAAATTTATTTATTTGGCTGTACCTGAGACATGAGGACGTTCTGAGGCCAGAGATTAAACTCATGCCACAGAGGTGACTCAAGCCACAGCAGTGACACCAGATCTTAACCCATTAAGTTAACAGGGAACTCCAGAAACCTCAGATTTATTGCTTGAAGGATAGAGTACAAGAATGTTAGTCCTTTTTTTTTCTTTTTTTTGTCTTTTTGCCTTTTCTAGGGCCGCACCCACAGCATATGGAGGTTCCCAGGCTAGGGGTCTAATCGGAGCTGTAGCCGCCGGCCCACGCCACTGCCACAGCAGTGCAGGATCCGAGCCACGTCTGTAACCTATGCCGCAGCTCACGGCAACGCTGGATCGTTAACCCACTGAGCGAGGCCAGGGATCGAACCTATAACCTCATGGTTCCTAGTTGGATTCGATAACCACTGAGCCACGACGGGAGCTCCTGTTTTTTTTTTTTCTTAATGCCTGTTCCTGTTTTGTATTTTTTCCCCACATTTTTCTTTTTTTTAACCCCTCTTGATTTTTAGCATTAGTAGTACTTTGTTTGCCTATAGTTACTGACTTTGTTTTTGTTTTTAATTTTGTAGCCTTTTAAAATGAGATATGTTTGCCTAGCCACTTGTGATGGAACATTATGGGGGATAATGTGAGAAAAAGAATGTGTGTGTGTATGGGGTCAGGTCACTTTATTGTACAGCAAAAGTTGACAGAACATTGTAAATCAACTATAATAAAAAATAAAATTAGGTATATTTGACATACAATGAACTGCACATATTTAAAGTATATAGTTTGGTAAATTTTGACAGAGGTATACACCCTGAAGTCACGATAACACTAATCCCCCCCAGATTTCTTTGTGCCTCTCAGTAATCCCATCCTCCGCTTGTCTTGTTCCAGGCAACCAAGGATCTGCTTCCTATCACTATAGATAAGTTTACGTTTTCTAGAATTTTATACAAATGAAATCTTACTATATGTACTCTTAAGGGTCTGGCTTTTTTTCACTGAGCAAAATTATTTTCAGATCTTAGTTGTATGTATCAATAGGATTCCCTTTTATTATTCCCTAATAGGATTCCTTTATATGCATATGCCATAATTTATTTATCCATTTTCTTGGTGGACATACAGATTGCTTCTGGTTTTTGGCATTTACTTAGAAAACTGCTGTGAACATTGGTACACGTCTTTGATGCACTTAAGCTTTCCTTTCTCTTGGGATTTTCTTTTATCTTTTATCTAGGAATGGAATGGCTAGATCATATGGTAGGTGTGTGTTTAAGAAATTGTCAAACTCTTCTCTAAAATAGTTGTATCATTTTACATTCTCACCAGCAATGCATGAGAGAATTTCATTTCTTCCATGTTAATATTAACACTTGGTATGTTCAGTCTTGAATTTTAGCCATTCTCGTAGGTACCTCATTTTTTTCCTTAAGATCAGGAAAAAGACAAGGGTATACACTTTTATCGCTTTTGTCTGGTAACCACTATTCCTTCTTCATGAATTTTGACATAAATTCTAAGTACCTCATATAAAAGAAACCATAGAATATCTGTCCCTTTCTGTTTATTTCTGGGCTCTCTATTGTATTTTATTGTCCTTATGCCAGTAACAAACTGTTTTGATTTACTGTAGTTTTGTAGTAAATTTTGAAATCAGGAAATGTGAGTCCTCTAACTTTATGAAAAGTTTTCAGTCCTTCACCATTGAGTGTGATGTTTGCTCTGGGTTTTTTCTTTTTTTGCTTTTTAGGGCCGCACCTGTGGCATGTGGAAATTCCCAGGCTAGGGGTTGAATCAGAGCTGTAGCTGCCAGCCTGTGCCACATCCAAAGCCACATGGGATCCGAGCTGAGTCTGAGACCATCCCACAGCTCATGGCAACGCCAGATCGTTAGCCCACTGAGCGAGGCCAGGGAATCAACCTGCATCCCCATGGGTACTAGTCAGGTTTGTTACCCCTCCATATGCCAGGGGTGTGGCCCTAAAATGACACAAAAGGCAAAAAATATGTACACACACACACACACACACACACACACACACACACACACACACACACACAGATCATTCCTTATCATGGTGTCAGTCTTTGTAGAACTTACAGTTTAACAGGGCAGGAGAGACCAACAAATAAGCCAGTATAATGTTTATAGGTACAATGAAAGAAGTATAGGTTGCTGTATAGAGCATGGCAGTAGTATTTTACATAGTCGTAGGAGTTCCCTTGTGGCACAGTGGGGTAGGACCAGCAGCAGCTCAAATCTCGGCTGTGTGAGATTCTTGGGGTCTGATCCCTGGCCCAAGAATTTCCACATGCCACACGCTCTGCCAAAAAAAGAAAAGTTTGTAGATAGGGAGAGCTTTATGGAGGAAGTGACATGTAATCTGAAATCTAAAGGATGAGCAGAATAACCTAGTTGAAGAGAGGTGTTGAAGAATATCCTGGGCAGAGAGGGGAAACATATTTAAAGACTTAATCTTTCTGGATTCTCTAGGGTGAGGTAGAAGATGAGGCTAGAGAAGTGTGGGCCAGCAGAGCATTATATGAAGGAAAGAAACCTGACCTAAATCTTGATTTGCCCCAGGACCAAAGAAATAATGTTCAAGGTTGTTAAGACTGGAATCTTTTTCCATCTGTTTTCTTTCTCTTCCAGCTTTATTTTCTGGGCTATGAAGTACATTTCTCTCCATTTAATCTTCTCTTTTTTTTTTTTTTTTAGGGCCGCACCCGCAGCATGTGGAGATTCCCAGGCTAGGGGTCTAACAGGAGCTCTAGCCGCCGGCCTACTCGCAGCCACAGCAGCACAGGTCCTGAGCCTCGTCTGCTACCTACTCTGCAGCTTACAGCAACGCCAGATCACTAACCCACTGAGCAAGGCCAGGGATCGAACCTGCAACCTCATGGTTCCTAGTCGGATTCGTTAACCGCTGCGCCACGACAGGAACTCCAATCTTCTCTTGTTCTTTAAGCTTACTTTGAGAATTTTACTTTTATTTTTTAAATCATGTGAATGGCTTTTATTGTTTGCAGTGGGAGGCAGGAGATGAAGGAGAGCTTTGGCTTCTTGGGTGGCTCCACAGACTTAGTTGCAGCCCTCCAAGAATTTTATTTTTGAGTTAAATATTCGACTTTAGGTATAAAAATAGGAAGGGATGAACAAATAACAGATACTAGGAGTATTTAGCTATTGGATTATATATATACTTTTTACCTCAGAACCTATTTAACAGACAACTGAAGAGCTATTGTTTTTGGAAAGGTATTCAGAAAATCTTAGCATCTTCCAGTGTTCAGTATAAAACTGCTCTCCAGTTAATAACAGAAATACTTAAAACTGATAGAATTTGAGGTTTAGTAGAGATATTACTCTATTGTAAAACCTTTTTATGAGTAAACCAAATTATGCAGATGTTTAAATTATTGAACTGTGCAACTCTTAAGACAAAGTTTTGCTGTATTGCTTATTTATACTTTTAGGTGTAATTTTTTTTTTTTTTTGCCTTTTAGGGCCGCACCTGTGGCATATGGAAGTTCCCAGTCTAGGGGTCAAATCAGAGCTGCAGCTGTTGGCTTATGCCATAGCCACAGCCACATAGGATCTGAACCAAGTCTGCGATCTACACTGCAGGTCATGGCAATGCTAGATCATTTAACTTACTGAAAGGCTGGGGATTGAACACGTATCCTCATGGTTATTGGTTGCGTTCTTTACTACTGAGCCACAACGGGAACTCAAAGGAGTAATTTATATACTCATAATGTATATGCTTTACAATTAGTGTGCTGTTCAAAAAGGAATTTAGTGGAACCTTAAGATTCCACAGAGAGTTTATGGTGTGTAGTTTATTTTTTAATTATGCAGGGAATTTTATTACATTTATCATCATAACCAAATTTTGTAGCATTTCCAACCCCAACCCTCAGGGCATCCCCTCACCCCCCAACCTGTCTCATTTAGAAACCATACGTATTTGAAAGTTTGTGAGTCAGTATATGTTCGGCAAAGAAGTTCATTGTGTCCTTTTTTAAGATTCCACATGTAACTGGTAACATTTGATGTTAGTGTCTCATTGACTGACTTCACTTAGCGTGATAATTTCTAGGTCCATCCATGTTGCTGCAAATGTTATTTCTTTCCTTTTGACGGCTGAGTAATATTTCATTGTGTATATGTACCACATCTTCTTTATCCACTCTTCTGTCGATGGACATTTAGGTTGTTTCCATGTTTTGACTATTGTATAGGGTGCTGCAGTGAACATTGGAGTACATGTGTCTTTGAGTCATTGTTTTCTCTGGATAGATGCCCAGGAGTGGGATTGCTGGATCAAATGGTAATTCTATTTTAATTTTCTGAGGACTCTCCATACTGTTTTCCACAGCAGCTGCACCAGTTTACATTCCCACCAAGAGTGTAATAGGGATCCTTTTTCTCCACACCCTCTCCAGCACTTAATGTTTGTAGACTTTTTGATGATGGCCTTTCTGACCCGTGTAAGGTGGTACCTCAAAATGGTTTTGATTTGCATTTCTGTAATAATTAGTGATGTTGAACATCTTTTCATGTGTTTTCTGGCCATCTGTATGTCTTCTTTGGAGAATTGTCTGTTTAGATCTTCTGCCCACTTTTTGATGGGATTGTTCATTTTTTTGGTATTGAGCTGTAGGAGGTGTTTGTAAATTTTGGAGATTAATCCCTTGTCAGTCACTTCATTTGCAAATATTTTCTCCCATTCTATGGGTTGTTTTTTCATTTTGTTCAGGGTTTCCTTTGCTGTGCAGAAACTTTTAAGTCCCATTTGTTTATTTTTGTTTTTATTGTCATTACTCTAAGGTGGATCTGAGAAGATGTTGCTGTCGTTTATGTGGAGAGTGTTTGGCCTATGTTTTCCTCCAAGAGTTTTATAGTATCTGGTCTTATATCTAGGTCTTTAATCCATTTTGAGCTTATTTTTGTGTATGGTGTTAAGGAGTGTTGTAATTTCATTCTTTTACATGTGGCTGTCCAGTTTTCCCAGCACCACTTACTGAATGGGCTGTCTTTTCTCCACTGTATATTCTTGCCTCCTTTGTCAAGATTAGTTCCCTGTAGGTGTGTGGGTTTATTTCTGGGCTTTCTATCTTGTTCCACTAATCTGTATTTCTGTGTTTGTACCAATATATGATGTGTAGGTTAGAAGTAAATCATCGTAATGGCTTATTTTGGTGGGGTGGCAGTGGCAGTATCTTTATTATTTTTGTGAAGGTTATCCACTTCTTCCCTGTGAGATCCAGGTAGTTCTTAGATGACTTTTTTTTTTTTTCTTATGAGAGACTAGCGTCTTATAGTTATTTTGGAATGAGTTCTGTCCCTTTGAAAATTTATCCCTGTTACAGTGATAATGAAAACGAGAGATTGCCTGCTCTTTCCATAAATGTCTTTGTAATTAGTGTAGGCACTAGAGAGTTAAACTCATTAAATTTGGTGTATAAGTATTTAGTATGTACAAATTAAAGTAATGGTGTTTTTGCAATCAAAATCTAATTTTCTTGCTTCCTTAGCGCTGGCTGACAGAGCAGAGAGCTCAGTGTCCTCATTGCCGGTAAGTGTTTTACTATGATTATTATTATTTTTTACTGTGATTTGTGAATTTGGAAAACAGTAGGATGATGGGGTTAGAGGGTGCCTAATACTCCTATAAAGTTCCTTCTGAAACCTGCCACATTTCTCCTCTTTGTGAATACAGTTGAAAAGAAAATAAGTAGACTGTCTAGATTAAAAAAAATTCTGGAAGTTCCCTTGTGGCGCAGTGGGTCAAGGATCCTGCATTGTTACTGCGGTGGCTTGGGTCACTACTGTGGTTTGGGTTCAGTTCCTGGTCCAGAACTTCCACATGCTGAAAGTGCAGCCAAAAGGAAAAAAAATTGAAAAGGTTTCTGTTAAAAAAAAAAAAATGAGATAGTAATAAAAAGTCTTCTGATATCGATACTCCCCACCTGATCTTTTCATGAATTAGCATTTTCAGAAGATATTGTTAGGTTTTGGTATCTGTTCTAGACATTTTTCTATTTGTGTACTATTATGTATGCATATAAATTTTTTCTTTTCACATACAAATGATATAATACTGTTTTGCTGTATGCTTTTTTCTCTATGTGGTGCCTTTCTTGATGGTATGTACACATATGACATTTAAAATCAATGAATAATATGTCAGACTATCCATTGATTTATTTATGCTCTTATTGAGAGATATTTAGGTTGTTTCCATTTTTGGTTATTTCAAATAATGATGCCAGACTGTATTGAAGGAAAAGTTTTTTTTTTTTATCATTTTACATTCCTTTTTTTTTAAGTTCTTTTTTTTTAATTTTTTTAAGTTCTTTTTCTTCTTAATGGATTTTATTTCAATTATAGGTGTACATAAATCATCACAAGTCAATTTTACAGATTTTGTATCCCAAACCCCCAGTGCATCCCCCCACCCCCCAGATTGCCTTATTTGAAAAACCAAGGTTTTCCAAAGTCTGTAAGTCATTGTCTGTTCTGCAAAGAGGTTCATTGTGTCTTTTTAGTTTCCACATGTAAACTGTAGCATTGGGTGTTGCTGTCTCACTGTCTGACTAGTTTCACTTCGCATGATAATTTCTAGGTCCATCCATGTTGCTATAAGTGTTGGTAATTCGTTCCTTTTAATGGCTGAGTAACATTCCATTGTGTGTATGTACCATATCTTCCCTATCCACTCCTCTGTCGATGGGCATTTAGGTTGTTTCCATGACCTGGCTATTGCATAGAGTGCTGCAATGAACACTGGAGTACATGTGTCTCTTCGAGTCATGGTTTCTGGTGGATAGATGCCCAGGAGTGGGATTGTTGGATCAAATGGTAATTCTATTTTGAGTTTTCTGAGGAATCTCCATACTGTTTTCCACTGTGGTTGCACCAATTTGCATTCCCACCAACAGTGTAATAGGGATCCTTTTTCTCCACACCCTCTCCAGCACTTATGTTTGTAGACTTTTTGATGATGGCCATTCTGGCTGGTGTAAGGTGGTACCTCATAGTGGTTTTGATTTGCATTTCTCTAATGAGGAGCGATGTTGAGCATCTTTTCATGTGTTTATTTGCCATCTGCATGTCTTCTCTGGAGAACTGTCTGCGTAGATCCTCTGCCCAATTTGGATGGGGTTGTTCGTTTCTTTTGTGTTGAGCTGTAGGAGGTGTTTGTAAATTTTGGAGATTAATCCCTTGTCAGTTGAATCATTTGCAAATATTTTCTCCCATTCTGTGGGTTGTCTTTTCGTTTTGTTTAGGGTTTCCTTAGCTGTGCAGAAACTTTGAAGTTTAATTAAGTCCCATTGGTTTATTTCTCTCTTTATTGTCTTTACTCAGACACATGGATCTGAGAAGATGTTGCTATCATTTATGTCAGAGAGTGTTTGGCCTATGTTTTCCTCTAAGAGTTTTATAGTATCAGGTCTTATATCCAGATCTTTAATCCATTTTGAGTTTATTTTTGTGCATGGTGTTAGGAAGTGTTCTAGTTTCATTGTTTTACATGTAGCTGTCCAGTTTTCCCAGCA
>PVHT020001179.1:1080887-1091373 GCA_004024745.2 Catagonus wagneri
TGCGCTATTCCCGCAAACGCCGGGGCCACCGACCTCTGCCCTTTCCCAGTGACTGACCTTGGGAAGCTGTGTCAGCTCCCGGGCACCGCCCGGCGCCTCAGGCTGTGGTGTCTGCGCAGGTATTCAGGTCTCTAACTCCGATTTTCCTGTCTCAATCCAGCTGCTGCGTTTTTCTCAGGCTTTGATGTCCCTCTAGTTCTGATGATCCGCTGATCGTTGTTTAGGTTTCTTCCCAGGAAACTTTTCTTTTTCACAGCTCCCTCCCTGGAGTGCTGGTTACGGTCCTAATTGCCTTTCTCTCTCACCTTTTTTTTTTTTCTGCACTTGTTCTACCCAGTTATTTCAGGGGTTTCTTGCAGTTTTTGGAGGTTTAAATTGATCAGCATTCAGATGATGATTTGTCCAACTTGTTTTATATTTAGATGTGTTTTTTTATGTATTTGTGGGAGAGGGAGAGCGCGACCTCTTACTCCTCCGCCATCTTGCCGCCTCTCTCCAAGAGTTCTTTATTTTGGATTTTAACTCATCAGATAATGTGATTTGCAACTGTTTTTTTTCCATTCCATAGATTGCCCTTTTGCTCTGTTTATTGTGTCCTTTGACATCTAGGAGTTTTTGTTTTTGGCTGTACCTGCTCCTGAGCCAGGGATTGAAACCTCATGACAGTGATAACACTGGATCCTTAACCTGCTGTGCCCTAGAAGTTGTTAATTATGATGTAGCACACTTTATCTATTTTCAGTTTTGTTTGTGCTTTTGGTGTCATAACCAAGAAATCATTCCCAAATCCAGTATCATGAAGCTTTTCCCCTGTATTTTATGTATTTTTAAATAGTTTTAGGTCTTATGTTTAGGTCTTTGATCCATTTTCAGTTAATTTTTGAATAGGTATAAGTTAAAAGATATTTGTGGGAGTTCCCTTCGTGGCTCAGTGGTTAACGAATCCGACTAAGAACCATGAGGTTGCGGGTTCAATCCCTGGCCTTGCTCGGTGGGTTAAGGATCCGGCATTGCCATGAGCTGTGGTGAAGGTTGCAGACGCGGCTCGGATCCCGCGTTGCTGTGGCTGTGGCTGTGGCTATGGCAAAGGCCGGCGGCTACAGCTCCTGTTAGACCCCTAGCCTGGGAACCTCCATATGCCGCGGGTGCGGCTCTACATAAAGGCAAAAAGACAAAAAAAAAAAATTTGTGTACTCGGGCTGCTGTAACAGGATATCATAGACCGGGTGGCATAAACAACAAAAATTTATTTTCTCACTTTTTTTTTTGTCTTTTTATGGCCGCACCTGTGGCATATGGAGGTTCCCAGGCTAGGAGTCAAATCAGAGCTGTTGCTCTCGGCCTATGCCAGAGCCACAGCAATGCCAGATCTGAGCTGCGTCTGCGACCTACACCACAGCTCACGGCAACGCAGGATCCTTGACCTGTGAGCGAGGTCAGGAATCGAACCAGCAACGTCATGGTTCCTAGTTGGATTCGTTTCCGCTGCACCATGATGGTAACTCCTTTTTTTCTTTTCCTTTTTTCTGTCTTTTTGCTTAATGAGTTTTATTTCAATTATAGATGTACAAATCCTTTTTTTTTTCCCTCTCACAATTTTGGAGGCTGGTAGTATCAAGGTCAGGGTATTGTCAGGGTGGTTTCTGGTGAGGGCACGCTCCTTGACATGGATATGGCTCCTGTTCAGTGTCCTCATGTAACAGGTGTGCATTTTCCTGCTGGCTCTTTTTCCTCTTATAAGGACACCAGTCCTATTGGGTTAGGTCTCTACCCTTGTGATCTTATTTAATCTTCATTACTTCCTTAAAGGCCTGAACTCCAAATAGTTACATTACGCTTTCAACCTAGGAGTTTGGGGACACACAGTTCATAACCATGTCCAACTTTATCCTTTTGCAAGTGAATACTCAGTTTAAGGGAAAACTTAAGATTTTTTTTTAGTTGTTTATGGAGTTCGCATGAACTGCCCTCGCTTGGTGGGTTAAGGACTTGGTGTTGAAATGAGCTGTGGTGTAAGTCACAGATGTAGCTCGGATTGTGCATTAACTGTGGCTGTGGCCTAGATCAGCAACTGCAGCTCCTATTTTACTCCTGTCTCTCCAACTTCAGTATGCTGCAGGTGTGGCCCTAAAATTGCAAAAACAGTAGAAAAGAATTTTTCATTTCTCATGAGGGTTTGGTATTAATATTGTGCAATTAATCACATGGATCTTGGTTGTTGTTAACTTTGGCCACATGCAAAAAAAAAAGGTATTTGTGTATACATAGGTGCATGGACATTTAGTCTGATTTGCCTAAAATGTAGTAATAGGATAGAATTTATCATCTATACAGATGCTCTGAAATCATTATATTTATACTTTAAATTGAAAGTAGTCTGCATTTTCCATGGAATTGTATAGTCCTTATGGATTAATGAAAGCAATGCTTAAAAAAAAATTGTCCATATGCAGTTGTGTAGCTTAATTCAGAGTCCATGGAATACATTTTTAATTTCCTGAGGTATAGTCATTTAAAATTGGCTGACCTGTTTGCCAGAAGTTAGCAGTTTGTTGTGGTAACTGTATTCCAATTTTAACTTATTTAATTTATAACTGTCCTTTTTTTTCATAATATATAGATGTGAAAATCACCATGAAAAACTTAGTGTATTTTGCTGGACTTGTAAGAAGTGTATCTGCCATCAGTGTGCACTTTGGGGAGGAATGGTAAGCAGAACAAATTCAGCATGCTTTTAGAATCTAGAAAGCACTGGAATATTTGCTTTAGATAGAAATAATATCATTTTGCCCTGTTTATGGAATGAAAATTTATCTGCTTTATAGCAGAAGATCTTACACATTTTGTTATTCCAGAAAACTTATGGGCGATTTTGATGTATCATGTGCATCCCTTACATAAATACTTTAATTGAAAACCTGTAAAATGTATATTCATTTGTGCATCTTCTGTTGAGGATCAAAGTCTTCTTTGATGTGTTGTACTCGTCAGTTGTTCTGATATCCTGGTCATGATTTCCAATTTTGGTTTCTTGAAAGTGTGATAATAGATATTCGTGAAACAGTACAGACATCTAGATCTTAAGATTTTTTTTTTCCAACCTGATCCAAAAGTAGTTTTTTGAGGTAATTTACCTTTATCAAGTCTAAAACATTTAGTTTTTCTAGAGATAGCTTTTTTAATATAGTTGTGTTTATTATTTAAGTAATAATTTGATTTGTTTTTGCCTTTTTCTGGCCGCACCCACAGCATTTGGAAGTTCCCAGGCTAGGGGTCAGATCGGAGCTACAGCTGATGGCGTACGCCAGAGCCATAGCATCGCAGGATCTGAGCCACGTCTTTGACCTACACCACAGCTCAGAGCAACTGCTGGATCCTTCACCCACTGAGCGAGGCCAGGGGTTGAACCCACGTCCTCATGGATCCTCGCTGGTTTTGTTAAATGCTGAGCCACGAAGGGAACTCCTGTTTAAGTAATAATTAAATTATTATAGTAATACAGTTAGCATGAATGGATTTGAGAATAAACACAATAGATTCTTGGTTGGGAACGTTATTCATAGTGGGAGCAGAAGTGGGTAGACAGAGATTGCCTGTTAGCAGTGAAAATTGATCACTCTTTGGGTTTTAGCCAGCATGTTTTAGGGAGAGGATGGCAGGCAAGTTGCTTGAGTAGAGCTCAATTCAGAGAGCTTTCTGTTAAAATTTGAATACTAATGCACTGACTAGAAAAATTTAAGTTACTGCAATTTAGTACTTCAATGGGTTTTTGTAAAGGAAATGGAAACATTCTTTTCCATACTTTAAGTGAACATGCAAAAATCCATATTTTTTTTTCCTCTTAGAGACCATGGCTCAATGCTTTGGTTGAAATAATAAGAACTTACCTGTTACAGGAATTTTCTTTTTTTTCTTTTTTTTCTTTTTAAAGAGCTGCACCTGTGGTATATGGAAATTCCCAGGCTCTGGGTCGAATTAGAGCTCCAGCTGCTGACCTACACCACAGCCATAGCAATGCAGGATCTGAGCTGCATCTACAACCTGCACTGCAGTTTGGGGCAAAGCCAGATCCTTAACCCACTGAGTGAGGCAAGGGATCAAACCCACATCCTCATGGATATTGGGTTCTAAACCCACTGAGCCACAATGGGAATTCCCAGAAGTTACTTATAATAGAAATTTAAGTTGTATTTACCAATCAAGAGTTGTGAATTTGTTTTTGGTTGTTAGATCCAAAAATTAGTTCTTTGGATATAGCTGGATTTGTGAGGTTAATTGCATTGTCTCCACAGTCTCTCTGTGGTATGAGGAATGGGTACATTCATTTTGCTAACATACTGTGGGTCTTTTCCTAAAGTACTTTTCTGATTTATTTATTTGTGCTAGAGACTGGGGGTTCAGTAATGAACAAGACAGATATCAAATAACTAGTTCTATATTTAATTGCTATTATGATAAATACTAAGAATAAGTAGATAGTGGTTTTTTCTTTTTCTCCCCCCCCCCCTTTTTTTTCCTTTACCGCTGTGGGTATGGCATATGGAAGTTCCCAGGCTGGGGGTCCAATTGGAGCTACAGTTGCTGGCCTGCACCACAGCCACAGCCACATGGGATCTGAACTGCATCTGCAGCCTACACCACAGCTCACCACAAAAACGATCCCCACCCACTGAGGGGGGCCAGGGATCAAACCTGCATCCTCGTGGGTACTAGCTGGATTCATTTCCGCTGTGCCACAATGGGAACTCCAGTATATAGTGTTGATAAGAGTGAATAACCATGAGACCTGACCCTGTAAGCCTGAGGTAAGCTCCAAAGGGTGAGTAGAAGTTAAGTGGGTGGAGAATTTGTAGAGGGTATATGAAAGAATTATTTTCGAATACGGAGTTGCTTTTGCAAAGGGCTGGTGGGAAGAAGTTTGAGGACATGGAAGAAGGCTAGTGCTGATCAAGACAAGAATGACAAATATGGTTGTGTCAGATGGTTTGGGCCAAGGCTGAGGATTTTGGTTCTGTCTAATGAGTGAAGATTTCTTGGCAAGTGGCAAGTAAACATTTTGCTAAAGTTGATTATTTAAAATCTTGAAGGACTTCCTACATGGGCCAAGCTTTGGCCCGTTTTAACAAAGTAAAGACAGCCAAAAGATAAAATTTATTTGGAATTATTTACCAGTTTATTAGTATCCATAGTATTAAGAAAAGATTGCAAATGCAGATGAGACATGAAAGTGTTCTAAAACTGCTCATTAATTTAAATAGCATGGCGGACATACCTTTAAACCTTTGGCAGAAATTTACGAGCAGCATGTTACTAAAGTGAATGAAGAGGTAGCCAAACTTCGTCGGCGACTCATGGAGCTGATCAGCTTAGTTCAAGAAGTGGTAAGACTGCTGCAAAAAGATCATTATCTCTTTTATAGTCTATAATATATATTTTTTATAATGTAAATCAGATGTTGAACTCAAGATTTGAAAATTTAATAAGATATATTCATAGTCATTCTCACCAACTTGAGACTAGCTGAGGAATTTGCCTCTAACTCCCTTACCTGTTCTGAAGTTGGATTACCTCTTATGCTGAAATAGAGAATCAGTGATTTAAATAAGCCTATTTGTTATAGTCAGTAATTGACTCCTAAACGTAATCAGTATTGACAATTACAGTCATTAAGTCGATCATTCTTTGGACCCCCCCAACTTTTGGTAGAGTTTTTGCTGTCAAGAAATGGACTGTTTCTAATGTCCTGAATTAAAACTCTGCAGAATTAAGAGAATATTTAACACTATTCCTTAGCAACTGTATGGGTCAAATAGCTTTGGGGAGCTATTTACCACATTTAAGTACTAAACATATTTTTGGAATATATTTAAAGTTACCAGAATGACAGTTATTAGTGAGGTTTGCAGACTATTCCTAACTTAAGATGGCTTTATTTTACTCCTGTAGGAATCAGGATCAAAATCATCATTTAAAAACATTCTTTTTTTTAAAAAATTTTAAAAAAGTTTTGACTGCACTTATGGCACATGGAAGTTCCTGGACCAGGGAATTGAATCTGAGCTGCAGTTGTAACCTGCGCCACAGGTTCGGCAACACCAGATGCTTTAACCCACTTTTCCTGGCTGGGGATGAAACCCTCATCTCTGTAGCGACTTAAGTTGCTGCAGTCAGAGTCTTTTTTTTCCTTTTTAGGGCTGTTCCCATGGCATATGGAGGGTCCAGGCTAGGGGTTGAATCAGAGCTGCATCCTCTGGCCTATGCCATCGCAACTCCAGATCCTTAACCCACTGAGTAAGGCCAGGGATTGAACCTGCAACCTCATGGTTCCTGGTCAGATTCATTTTTGCTGCACCACCATGGAACTCCTACAGTTGGATTCTTAACCCATTGAACCACAGCAGGAACATCCTGTAACATTCTTTATATAGGAAATAATGTTTTTGAGTTGCATATATACTACACAAAGTCATTTTGGAATATAAACAAGTTGGATGGTTTCTGTTTGGCCATTTTTTAACTAGCTTTCTTTGTTGGCAACATTTAAACTTGGTCATGAGGGTGTTTTTAGTTTGAGATTCTCAGTCCTTATGCTTATCATAATGTTAAGTATAGGAAAGACGGCTTTTTTTTTTTTAAGGGCCACACCTGTAGCATATGTTCCCAGGCCAGGGGTCGAATTGGAGCTGCAGTGCCAGACTGCATCACAGCCACAGCAATATCAGATCCAAGCCACGTCTGCTACCTAGGCTGCAGCTTGTGGCAGTGTGGCAACCCCTTGATCGAAGCCAGAGATCGAACCCACATCCTCATGGATACTAGTTGGGTTCTTAACCCTCTGAGCCACCATGGGAACTCCTACTTTGTTTAAAGAATTTTTTTCTGAGTATCCTATGATATATGAGCAATTAAAAAGTGTTACTGACTTAACAGTGCTTTTTACTTATTTTTTTATTTTTGCCACACCCAAGGCATGCAGAATTTCCCAGGTCAGGGGTCAGACCCACACCACAGTAGCGACCATGCCTGATCCTTAACCTGCTGAACCACCTGGCTTACGGTTTTTAAAGAGGAAACCAATTGATTTTAAAATAATTAAAGTGATTGCATTAATATGTATTTATTTCTCTTTTAAAAATTCCTCAGTTACAACTTTTTTACCTGTTTTTTGTCTAGGAAAGAAATGTCGAAGCTGTAAGAAATGCAAAAGATGAGCGTGTTCGGGAAATTAGAAATGCAGTGGAGATGATGATTGCACGGTTAGACACACAGTTGAAGAATAAGCTTATAACACTGATGGGTGAGTGTTTTTCTGTGCTCCTATGTACAGGGTGCTTTGAACCTCCTTGATGTTCAACCTTGGAAGAGTATAATAACTTTGAGTTACTATAGACTAGGAAAATATTGCTTTAGGAGTTCCCTGGTGGCTTCACAGGTTAAGGGTCTAGTGTGGTTACTGCTGTGGCCCTGTTCACTGCTGTGGTGTGTGTTTGATCCCTGGCCTAGGAATTTCTTTATGCTGAAAGTGCAGCCAAAAACAACAAAAAAACCAAATAAAATTTATAGCTGTTAAATGTCCCTCTGTATTAATTAACGTTACACCAAATTGATGTATTTTCTGCTAAATAAATTCGTAGGATATTCTTCCAGGTCTTTAGACTTCGTGATTTACAAAGAAAATTGTCCAGTTTGGCAAGCATGCCTATGTTGTTATTGTCCTTTTTATGACATGTAAAGCAGTTTCTTTTCTATGATAATAATAATTCCTTAATCCCCATGTGTCAGCACCATCTTTGGTCATTCTTTTTTTCTTTTCCTTTTTTTTTTTTTTTTTTAGGGCAGCACCCGTGGCATATAGAAGTTCCCAGGCTAGAGGTCGAATTGGAGCTGCAGCTCCCAGCCTATACCACAGCCATAGCAACGCTATATCCGATCCGTGTCCAGGACCTACACCACAGCTCAAGACTACGCCGGATCCTTTAATTTGCTGAGCAGGGCCAGGGATTGAACCCAAGTCTTTGTGGATACTAGTAAGGTTTGTTACAACTGAGCCACAATGGAAACTCCAAGAACACGCCACTTGCTGACATTTAATATAAACATTTGGCCCACTTAATATGTTCTTTTTAGGCTGTAGTTAAGTTTTGGGGAGGAATTATTTCAGAATAGTTGGATGACTAAAAACTTTACTTTTCTACATCTTTATATTCCTTTAGATGAAGGAATGACATCACTTTCATTACAAAAAAATGTCATTGTGTATTTCTTAGAAGAATTTAATAGACTTACGCTGGATTTTGTCTAAAAGTATGGTTAGGGAGTTCCCATCATGGCTCAGCGGAAACGAATCCGACTAGGAACCATGAGGTTGCGGGTTTGATCCCTGACCTTGCTCAGTGGGTTAAGGATCTGGCGTTGCCGTGAGCTGTGGTGTAGATTGCAGACGCAGCTCGGATCCCACGTTGCTGTGGCTGTGGTGTAGGCCGGCAGCTGTAGCTCTGATTAGACTCCTAGCCTGGGAACCTCCACATGCTGTGGGTGCGGCCCTAAAATAACAAAGAGACAAAAAATAACAAAAATTAAAAAAAAAAGTATAGTTAGGATTGGTTCTGAAATCTTGTCAAAGTTACTTTATAGTCAACCTCTTGAAACTCTGGCAGAATTTTTTAGGTAGCTGTAATGAAGAAATATTGCATACTTGAAATTAATTCCTTGTTATTGCATGTGTTTAATGAAAGTTAATATCATTCATTCAGTAACGAGCCTGAGTGGTCTTTTGCTGTTTTTAAATAGGTCAGAAGACATCTCTGACACAAGAAACAGAACTGTTGGAATCCTTACTTCAGGAGGTAGAGCATCAGGTGATGAAATATTAAAAGAAATGAGATAAAAGTCTTTATTTTTTGTTCTTAGGCTTTAAAAGTTTTTTGGGATTTCCTGCTTTGGCACAGTGGGTTAATGATCCAGCTTGTCTCTGGAGGTGCTGGTTTGATCCCCAGTCCTGTGCAGTGAGTTAAGGATCTGGAATTGCTGCATCTGTGGCGTAGGTTACAGCTACAGCTCAGATTTGATCCCTGGCCTGGGAACTTCCATATGCTACAGGGACAGATGAAAAAGAAAAAAAATGTTTTTCTTCTTTTTTTTGACAGAATATATCAGATCAAAAGATCAGGGGATTTGTGTGCTATATTGGGATTTTTATGAACTAGGAATCAGCTGATTCTATTCAAGGTTTCTCTGTTATGTTTGATACCTAGATAAATTTAATTTTTGTTTTTATAAAAATCGAATTATTTTTACTGAGAAAAATAGCAGTCTAAAAACCTGTAAAAGATTGAAATCTCTCATTGTGACTTATAACTTTGAGATAGAATGTATATAGTGAGCGTTAGGATAAAATTAGCATTTATTAAGGTTTTTTTTTTCTGTTTGTTTTTTAGGGCCACACTCACAGCATGTGGAAGTTCCCAGGCTAGGGATGTAATTGGAGCTACACCTGCCAGCCTACACCACAGCCACAGCAATGTGGGATCTGAGACATGTCGGCAACCTATACCACAGCTCACAGCAGCACCAGATACTTAACTCACTGAACGGGGGCAGGGATCGAACCTGTATCCCCATGGATACTAGTGGGGTTTATAACCCACTGAGTCACAATGGGAACTCCAAAGAAAATTTTTATTACATATCGAGGATCATTTATTGCCTTAGATGTTTGGAACACAGCAGTGGACAAAATAGCAAAAAAAAAAAAAAAAAAGTGTCCTAAAGGAGTATAATTTAGATTAGGAGTAGGTTGGGGATAAAGTACATACTGAATGAAGAGATCAAATATATAGTGTTGCATAAATATTTGATAGATTTCTCTCTCTTGAGTTTGGTTTTTGAAATTCTCAAATTCCTCCATGATAGACAGCTGTCTTCTGTGATCGTTCTCTAAATTATCATCCTGAGAATTCCCTTCATTTCTTCTTAGTTTGAATTTCATGTTTCCTAATTCCCATGGCTTTCTTGTTCATTATTATTATTTTTTTTTATTTTTGCATTATAGCTGGTTTACAGATTTGTCAGATTTTCCAACTGCACCATGTGGTGACCCGATTACATGTACATATATGGATTTGTCACATGTAATTAGATATAGTTCCCCGTGCAATAGAGTTGGAGCTCCTTGCTATTCCATCATTAAAGCACTAGTTATCCCCATTCCCTCCCACCTCTCCCCCACCCCTCCCCCGCCCCCTTGGCAACCACAGGTCTGTTCCCCATTTTCGTGATTTTCTTTTCTGTTGAGATGTTCATTTGTGCAGTGTTTTAGACTCTAGTTATAAGCGATTTCATATGACATCTGTCTTTCTCCTTCTGACTTGCTTCACTCAGTATGAGGGTTTCTAATTCCATCCATGTTGCTGCGAATGACATTATTTTATCCTTTTTTATGGCTGAATAGTATTCCATCGTGTATATATACCACATCTTCCTAATC
>PVHT020001179.1:1103584-1126311 GCA_004024745.2 Catagonus wagneri
GCTGGATCAAATGGTAATTCTATTTTGAGTTTTCTGAGGAATCTCCATACTGTTTTCCACAGTGGTTGCACCAATTTGCATTCCCACCAACAGTGTAATAGGGATCCTTTTTCTCCACACCCTCTCCAGCACTTACTGTTTGTAGACTTTTTGATGATGGCCATTCTGGCTGGTGTAAGGTGGTACCTCATAGTGGTTTAAATTGCATTTCTCTAATGAGGAGTGATGTTTCTACCAAAAGACCATTTTGGGGTATTGATTGGAATTAGTTTGGATCTGTAGATCAATTTGGGGAGATCTGACATTTCAACAATACTGAGCCTTCATTTCACAAAGAAGACTCCGTTTATTTCAGTAGCGTTCTGTAGCTTTCAGTGTATGTTTTTCACATCTTTTTTTCGGGTTTATTCAGTATATCAGAATTTTTGGTGTTATAAATTGTGTTTTTTAAAAAAATTCCACTTTCTGACTTGTCTCAGTCAGTTGATTTTTGTATATTGATCTCATATCCCGCAGTCTTGCTAAACTTATTTTTTAGTTCTAGTAGGTATTTTGTAGATTCCTTAGGTTGCCTGAAGATAATCATGTCATCTCTAAGAGAAATTTCTCGCTGATCTGGCTGCCTTTTATTTTTTTTTCTTGTCAGGTGTTAACTCCCCAGAACTCTCTATATAATGTTGATTTAAGTATGGTGTAGCTGTGGGTTTATTGTAGATGCCCTTCATCAGGTTTAGGAATTCCTTTCTATTCCTATGAGATGAGAGTTTTCATTAGGATTGAATGTTGGATTTTTTTTAAATTCCTTTCCTACATGTGTCAAGATGATTATATCATTTTTCTTTTTAGTTCTTAAATAAATTAACTTTATTTTTGGCCACATTTGTTGCAATCAGAAGTTCTGGTGCTGGGGATTGAATCTGTGCCACAGCTGTGAGCAGAGCCACAGGAGTGACAATGCTAGATCGTTAATCTACTGTGCCACCAAGGGAATTCCTATTAAACCAACTTATATTCTGGTATAAAAGCCCTGATTTTAGTATTATTGCATCTAATTAAAACTTTGTTTAAAATTTTGTACTTTTGGAGTTCCCGTTGTGGCTCAGCGGAAACGAATCTGACTAGGAACCATGAGGCTGCGGGATCGAACCCTGGCCTCGCTCAGTGGGTTAGGGATCTGGCGTTGCCGTGAGCTGTGGTGTAGGTCACAGACGCAGCTCGGATCTGGCGTTGCTGTGGCTCTGGTGTAGGCCAGCAGCAACAGATTCAGTTGGATCCCTAGCCTGGGAACCTCCATATGCCGTGGGTGAGGCCCTAAAAGGACAAAAAAAAAGTTTGTACTTTTGTCTATGAGGGACATTAGACTAGTTTTCTTTTCTCAAAGTATTTCTCTCTGTCTTTGTTATCAGGATAGTGCTGGCCTTAAAAAATGAGTTTATTTTTTTCTTTTTAGGGCCATACCTGTGGCATATGGAAGTTCCTAGGCTAGGGTTTAAATCGGAGCTGTAGCTGCTAACCTACGTCACAGCCACAGCAGCGTGGGATCCAAGGTGTGTCTGCGACCTACACCAAAGCAATGAGTAGAGCCGGGGATAGAGCCTGCATCCTTGTGGTTTTGATACCACTGAGCCACAATGGGAACTCCAAGTGTGAGGTTTTTTTTCTTTTTTAGGGCCACCCCTGGGGCATATGGAGGTTCCAGGTTAGGGGCTGAATCATAGCTGTAGCTGCTGGCCTACGCCACAGCAACATGGCATCCAAGCCATGTCTGTGACCTACACCACAGCACATGGCAACGCTGGGTCTTTAACCCACTGAGTGAAGCCAGGGATCGAATCTGCATCCTCATGGATACTAGTCAGATTCGTTTTCGCTGAGCCATAACGAGAGCTCCAAAGTATGAGTTTTAAATTAATGCCCTCTTCAGTTTTTTTGCAAGAAGATTTGTAGAACTGATAATGTTTCTTCGTTAGGTGTTTGATAGAATACACCAGGAAGCTATTTGGGTCTTATTTTCTTTATGGAGTGCCTTTCAATTTCTTTAATAGATACAGGGCAATTCATATTACCTGTTTCTTTTTTTTTTTTTTTTTTTTGCTTTTTAGGACTGCATATGGAAGTTCCCAGGCTAGGGGTCGAATTGGAGCTATAGCTGCCAACCTATAGCTGTGCCACAGCCACGCCAGATCTGAGCTTCATCTGTGACCTACACCACAACTTGCTGCATTACCAGATTGTTAACCCACTGAACAAGGCCAGGGATCTAATACGCATCCTCCTGGATACTAGTTGGTTTCTTAACCTTATGAGCCACAGTGGGAATGAGACTGATGTAATGTTAATAACCAATCAGCATTAAGAACAATATAAGAAAATAAAATTATGGGAGTTCCCATCGTTACGCAGCAGAAATTAATCCAACTAGGCACCATGAGGTTGCAGGTTCAATCCCTGGCCTCGGTGGGTTAAGGATCCAGCATTGCCCTGAGCTGTGGTGTAAGTTGCAGACACGGCTCAGATCTGGCATTGCTGTGGCTGTGACGCAGGGCAGCAGCAACATCTCTGATTAGACCCCTAGCCTGGGAACCTCCCTATGCTGCAAGTGCAGCCCTAAAAAGAAAAGAAAATTAAAGCCTAATCTTATTGGATACATAAATGCCAAAATCTTAAAATGCTGGAAAGTCAAAATCAGTAGGATACTTGGTAAAATGAAAAAAAGCAAGTGTTAATCAAAGGAGTAAAAGCAATGTCATCATCAGAAAAATCTCGAGTATGACTTATAACCTTATAAAGTAAATACTAGTGTTATCATTTATGATAATGATCATAAGGTATATAGAATTTAGCATATCCAGTATTGTGTATTTAATTTTATTTTATTTTTTAGGGCTGAACCCACAGTATATGGAGTTTCCCAGTCTAGAGGTCAAATCGGAGATGTAGCTGCTGGCCTATGCTACAGCAGCACAGGATCTGATTCACATCTGTGACCTACACCACAGCTTATGACAGTGCCAGATCCTTAACTCACTGAGCGAGGCCAGGGATCGAACTTGTGTCCTCATGGATCCTAGTCAGGTTCATTAACCACTGAACCATAACCGGAACTCCTAACTTATTTTTTGACTGTACCCACGGCATGCAGAATTTACTGGGCCATGGATCCAACCTGAGCCGCAGCAGGGACAACTCAGAATCCTTAACTGCTAGGCCACTCAGGAACTCCCATTATTGTGTATCTATTAAATGATGGAGTTGAATTTTCAATTACAAGCAGCTGTTTAGTAGCTGTGAAAGGATAAAGATTTAGTATATATCTCATAAATGAGCAAAAGTAAATTTAGGGAGTTCCCATTATGGCTTAGGGGGTGTTAAGGACCCAGTGAGGATATGGGTGCCATCCCTGTCTTTGTTCAGTGGGTTAAGGATCCGGCATGGCCACAAGATATGGTGTAGTTCTCACATTTGGCTTGGGTCTGTTGTGACTGTGCCTTAGGCCTCAGCTTCAGCTCTGATTTGACCCTTGACCTGGGAACTTCCATACCCCACAGGTGAGTCTGTTAGAAAGAACGGGGAGGGGGCAGATTTAGGAAACCTCCCCCCCCCAAAGTCTTCTTTTGGATAAGGTCGAGGATGGATACAGATAATATTCATTCAACAAATATTTGAATATAAACTGTAAAATTTGATATCATATAGCTGTCATGTCATATTATTCTTGGTGAGCTATAAGCAGCTATCTTTTAAAAGACATAATCACAGTTGTAGTGGGTTTCATGAATGTCATTCATATGGCATTTGATAGTGTATTAGTTTGGTAGGGCTTTCATAACAAAACAGCACAGACTAGGAGGTTTAAACACCAGAGATTTGTTTTCTCACTGTTCTGGAGGCTAGTAGTCCAAGATGAAGGCATTGGCAGGTTTGATTTTCCCTAAGATCTCTGTCTGTGGCTTGCAGGTGGTTGCCTTCTTTCTGTGTCCTCCGAAGCCCTTCAAATATATTTACACTCTGAGGTACTGGGGATTAGGACTGCAACATATAAGTTTGAGATGGGGTTGTATTTCAGCCCATAACAGTTGTTTGCAAAGCTGTCTTCCATACGTCTTCATGACTGATATAAGAAACCCATCTAAGCAAGCAGCAGTGTGTGGGGGGACTAGGAGTTCAAAATGGTTATCTTGAGTACAAAATTGACATACTTTTTAACTACCATATTGATTTTTGCTAAAGCTTGTGTTTTTCACTTTTTACCTTTCATATTACTTAATGTTTCCCAGGTTGCTTTAGACTAAGACCTTTATCTGTTACATTTGAACGTTTCTGTTTCCTGGAGTGCAGTTTAAGAACCTTATTTGAAGGCTGTTGATCTCTAGGGTTTTGTTCATTTATATACATAGGGACTTCACTGTACCCATCTAAAATATATTTGTGGTTGTTTAGAATTGGATTTATGGTAAAATACAAGGAGAGAAAAACGTTAAAATCAAGTGTATTTACTCAATGACTTTACTGTTACAATGGAAATAAACCTAGATTATAGATTCATAACTCTCAAATCCACTTTGAAAGAATCATTCCCTTTTTCATCTTTTTTTTTCAGTATGTAACCAGAATAATTTCTGTTTTTCTTCTTTATTAAGGATTTTGAGGGGCCACGGCATAGTATTTTTATTTAGACAACTTTTTTCCTCATACAGTTGCGGTCTTGTAGTAAGAATGAGTTGATATCTAAGAGCTCAGAGATCCTCATGATGTTTCAGCAAGTTCATCGAAAGCCCATGGCATCCTTTGTTACCACTCCTGTTCCACCAGACTTTACCAGGTATGGCACATTTTTTCCCAATTCATTTTCTTTTCTTTTCTATTTATTTATTTTTGTATTTTAGGGCCGCACCCACGACTTATGGAGGTTCCCTGGCTAGGGGTCGAATTGGAGCTACAGCTGCCAGCCTACGCCACAGCCACGGCAATGCCAGATCCGAGCTGCGTCTGCGACCTACACTACAGCTCACTGCAACGCCGGATCCTTAACCCACTGAGCAAGGCCAGGGATCAAACCCGCAACCTTGTGGTTCCTAGTCAGATTCATTAACCGCTGCGCCACTATGGGACTACCTCATTTTCTTTTAAATTTGTTGTGCAAATGCATATACTTGTTTGAAAAGAATGCTGTTGCTGACAGCTGAAACTCAGGTAGTTCTTCCTGACCAATAAGATATAAGTCTTCCTTTGTGAATTAACAAACCAAATACAATAATCATATTTGTTTCAAGCACTGAATATTATTAAAAGGACTATTTTCTGCTTTTAAGTAGCCTGGAGTCAACTAAGGATGTTCATTGATACCATAAGGCTGCCTTTTTGATAGTATGGTCAGCCATTTCAGTTTTGAGGATACCTTTTCTGAATTATTCCATCACTAGTGGGATGAAACATAAGTTGTTGGTTGTTTTTCTTTTGTAGGAATCGGGTTTTCGATGGCCTTTTTAAAAAAACATTTTATTTTTATTCTTTTACAATTTTATTGGAGTATAGTTGATTTACAATTGTGTGTTAGTTTCGGGTATTCAGGCAAGTGGTTAGTTACACATATATATATTCCCACATAGGTTATTATAGAATATTGAGTAGAGTTCCCTGTGCTATATACAGTAGGTCTTTTTTGGTTTTCTCTTTTTTTTTGGTCTTTTTAGGGCCGTACCCACAGCATATAGAGGTTCCCAGGATGGGAGTCGAATCGGAGCTGTAGCTGCTGGTCTAGGCCACAGCAACACCAGATCTGAAATGCATGTGCCACCTACACTAGTGCTTATGGCAATGCCAGATTCTTAACCCACTGAGAGAGGCCAAGGATCGAACCAGCGTCCTCATGGTACCAGTCTATTTGTTACCACTGTGCCGCGACGGGAACTCCCATTTGTTTTATATATAGTAGTGTATATGTTAATCCCAAACTTCCTTTTTTTTTCTTTTTTTTTAGGGCCGCATCGGAGGCATGTGGAGGTTCCCAGGTTAGGGGTCTAATCGGAGCTGTTAGCTGCCGGCCTACACCACAGCCACAGCAACGTGGGATCCGAGCCGCATCTGCGACCTACACTACAGCTCACGGCAACGCTGGATCCTTAACCCACTAAGCAAGGCCAGGGATCGAACCCGCAACCTCATGGTTCCTAGTCTGATTTGTTAACTGCTGCATAACGACGGGAACTCCTTCCTAATCCCAAACTTCTAATTTATGCCTCCCCCCATTTCCCCTTTGAGTAACCATGAGTCTGTTTTTGAAATATGTGTTTCTGTTTTGTAAATAAGTTCAATTGTGTCATTTTTTTTTTTTTTGTCTTTTTGCCTTATCTAGAGTCGCATCCGTGGGATATGGAGGTTCCCAGGCTAGGGGTCTAACAGGAGCTGTAGCTGCTGGCCTTCGCCACAGCCACAGCAATGTGGGATCTGAGCTGTGTCTACAAACTACACCACAACTCACGGCAACGCCAGATCCTTAACCCACTGAGCAAGGCCAGGGATCGAACCTGCAGCCTCATGGTTCCTAGTCAGATTCATTAACCACTGAGCCATGAAGGGAACTCCTCAATTGTGTCATTTTTAAAAATTAGATTCCAAGTGATATTATATGGTATTTGTCTTTGTCTGACTTACTTCACTTAATATGATAATCTGTAAGTATATCCATGTTGCTGCAAATGGCATTATTTCATTCAGTTTTATGGCTCAGTAATATTCCATCATATATATGTACAACATCATCTTTATCCATTCCTCTTTTGGTGGACATTGAATTTGCTTCCCTGTCTTGGCTATTGTGAATAGTGCTGCTATGAACATAAGGGTGCATGTTATCTTTTGAGTCATATATTTGCCCAGATAATATATGCCCAGGAATGGGATTGCTAGATCATATGGTAATTCTGTTTTTAGTTTTTTAAGGGATCTCCATACTGTTCTCTGGTGGTTGTACTAATCTGCCTTCCCACCAACAGTGTAGAAGGTTCCATTTCTCCACACCCTCTGCAGTATTTATTATTTCCACACCCTCTGCAGCATTTATTGTTTGCTTTTTAGGGCCGCACCCGCAGCATATGGAGGTTCCCAGGTTAGGGTCGAATTGGAGCTATAGCTGCTGGCCTGTGCCACAGCACCGTCAGATCCAGCTACGTCTGCAACCTACACCATAGCTCATGGCAACACTGGATCGTTAACCCACTGAGCAAGGCCAGGGATCGAACGCGCAACCTCATGGTTCCTAGTTGGGTTCTTTAACCGCTGCACCACAACGAGAACTCCTGTTTCTAGACTTTTTGAGGATGGCCATTCTGACCAGTGTGAGGTGGTACCTTATGGTAGTTTTGATTTGCGTTTCTCTTAAAATTAGCGATGTTGACCATTTTTTCCTGTGTTTTTTTGGTCGTCTGTCTGTATTTTTTGGAGAGATGTCTACTTACATATTCTGCCGGTTTTTTTATTTTTATCTTTTTTAATATAGAGCTGCATCAGCTGATTTTGTATTTTGGAGACTAATCCTTTGTTATCGCTTCATTTACAAATATTTTCTCCCATTTTGTGGGTTGTCTTTTTGTTTTGCTTAGGATTTCCTTTGCTGGGCAAAAGCTTTTAAGTTTAATTAGGTCCCATTTGTTAATTTTGTTTTTATTTTCGCTGCTCTAGGAGGTGGATCCAAAAAGATATTGCTGCCATTTATGTCAGAGTGTTGTGCCTATGTTTCCCTCTAAGAGTTTTATAGTATCCAGTCTTATATTTAGGTCTTTAATCCATTTCGAGTTTATTTTTGTGTGTGGTGTTAGGGAGTGTTCCCAGGCATTACTTGAATTGGTCCTGCCAATTGGAGTTTATGCCTATTGAGAGCTAGGAGAGCATATCCCACAGAGAGAAGTTAGAGTAGACCTCCAAAGGCATGTGACTTCTAATGTCTTATCTGAAGGAATAGTAAGAATTAACTAGTCAAAAGTATCTAGGAATGAGGAAAGGACCATCTGCCTAGAGGTAGGATTGGGGTGCCTGACAATTGAATAATAGCTATAAGGTTTACAATTGTAAGGTAAATTATATCTACTTGTGAAAAAGATGTGAAATATTTAGCTACACATACTTACCATAACATAGAGACTGGTGGGAGTTCTCATTGTGGCTCAGTGGGTTAAGAACCTGACCAGTATCCATGAGGATGTGGGTTTGATCCATCATTGCCAATGTGGCTTGGATCAGATGTTGCCATGGCTGTGGTTTAGGTTATCAGCTGCAGCTTTGATTTGACCTGTAGCCTGGGAGCTTCCATATGCCACAGGTGTGGCCCTAAAAACGAAAAAAAAATAGACCGGTAGAGACTGCTATATTTTTAATTATGTGGACTATATTTTTATTGGCAAATCACTGATTTCTTCAGGTACGATCACAGTGTGAAAATGCTATAGATGTATTTTTTTTTTTTTTTTTTTTTTTGTCATACTGACTGCATGTGAAAGCTCCTGGGCCAGGGATGGAACCCACGCCACTGCAACCACCCAAGTACCTGCAGTGATAACGCCAGATCCTCAACCCACTTTACTACAAGGGAACTTTGCTATATATGAATCCTATATCTTACTTTTGTAATATATGTTTTCATGAATTGAACTTTAGAAAAGCTCTTTGAAATGGCTTGCAGTTTATCTTGATAAATTTGTAATTTTATGTATTAAATATACAACACTATTAACACACTGTATGACAGTGTCTTTATTGTAAATGTTTTACTATCTTTGACTTTTGAGATGTTCTAATGGCAGTGCTACAGGCTATTTGCACGATCTAAGCATAATTAGCAGCGACATGCGCTATCCCTTTACCTCTCTCCTATAATTGTAATTTAGTTCTCTGTGGAGCGAGCAAAGTTCTCGGAGGTAAACATGGCTTGTCAAGAAACTGTTGATGTGTTCATCCTACTTGACCCCTGTGTGATTAGGTATTCTTATCCTATAAAATTATATAGATTTATTTACTAGTAGATAGTATCAGAATATTTAGGGTCTCTCAATATTCCTCATAATTTGTTCTGGAAAAGAAAGTTTATGGATTTATTGTAATGTCTTTTCCTTTTGTTGTTTCTTTTGATTTTTTTAAAAACCTGTTCAGCTTTCCAGCCTAAGTACTAATTTCTTTTCCTAATTCGATGTTTACTTTTAAATATCTCTCTTTTTTCCTTTTTGGCTTTTTAGGGCTGCACCCACGGCATATGGAGATTCCCAGATTAGGGATCAAATTGGAGTTGTAGCCACCGGCCACAGCCACAATAACGCAGGATCCGAGCCGCGTTTGCAACTTACACCACAGCTCACGCCAACTCCGGATCTTTAACCAACTGAGCGAGGCCAGTGATTGAACCTGTAGCCTCATGGTTCGTAGTTGAATTTGTTTCTGCTTTGCCACAATGGGAACTCCTACTTCTAAATATCTTTTACACTTATTTTTAATTATTAATTTTTGGCCATACCTGCCATATGTGTAAGTTCCCGAGTTCCTTTACCACAGCAGTGACCCATGCTGCACACTGATGGTGTTGGATCCTTAACTACTAGGCCACCAGGAAACTCCGTCATATACTTATTTTGATAGTTATTCCTATATTGTCTTTTTAAAAAAAAAGCTTGGTAAATATTTGTTGTCTCGAGTTTAATTGCAAACGTTTGATATCTGTTTTTGATGGCTTTTATGAATTGATTTGTCTTAATGTTCTGTTTAATAAGCTTTTAAAAATATTTCTTAGGGACTTAGTTTAATAAAATTTTCAAGTTATCACTTTGCTTTTTAACTAAATGAAATGTTAAACCTGTATAAGCCATATAATTTTGCCTTTTGCTTTTATTTTTTTAGTGAATTGGTACCATCTTATGATTCAGCTACTTTTGTTTTAGAGAATTTCAGGTAAGAGTTTTTGATAACTTTTGGGTTTTTTGTCTGTGTACATAAAAGTCAGGAAGGTGTTGTTCCTCGGTAGGATACAGACCCAGTGAACTTTGTCACTCAGTGTGTAGTCTTTAGAAGAAACAAGTTTCCCATTAGAAACGTAGAATTTGTCTGGGTTTTGCTGTATCTTGAGAACAGATTGCTTCTCTTGTGTGGGAAAAAGAACGTGTTTTTTTTTTTTTTTTAAGAAGAGGATCCACTTAGTCTTTGCTAATAAGGTAAGGGATTGGAATGATAGAGATCGATGAGCTGTATTACTCATTCTCACAAATAAGAGTGTTGGGAAGGTTTCCATTTGGGTCCATTTATCTCAGTGCAATGTAAAAAACTGTGGACGAGAGGACATTATTATAAGAAATTCATAAGCTTTGTAACTTGAATGCTAATTTTGTTAGCTCCTATTGGACTTTCTCTCAGATTTGAAGCTGAGATCTTAAAACACAACGGTCTGAAGGGACTTGTCTTAAAAAGCAGCATGGAAGTTGGGAACCAAGAATTTAAGATCTTGCCTTGGGAAGAGAAACTGCCAAGAGATGATAACCATCACACTAAAGCCAAACCTTAAGAATTTATACCACTCTACATTTAATTTGTTTTTTCTTATTGGATAATTTTGTGGCTAAAGTATAAATTTTCTGAGGATTTTCCCACATTTTGTTTTTTCCATATTAAAAAAGGATAATTCTATAGGGATGTGAGGAAGAAACATATTTCTTTTTTCTTTAATGGTGCAAGATTGCTTGTTGTAGTAATAAAGTTCAAGACACTTTTTTCTTTTTTCTTAAATGACAAAATTTTGAGGTTTTTGTATTTTTTAACCTGAACCTGGAAAGATACTGCTTAATATTTCTGTATTATTAAAATTTCTTTTTTAACTCAGAAAGTAAGTATATATAAATTTATACAGTGGAATAGACTTCTTCAGTCACCATCATTTACTGGTCCAGGACTTCAAATAGTAACATGAGTAAATTGGTTGGGTTTTGGTTTTGCCTGTTACTCTTTCACAAGTTTTCATCTTAGGATTTGGTTGATTTTCTTTTACTTTAGTACTTTGCGCCAGAGAGCAGATCCTGTTTATAGTCCACCTCTTCAAGTTTCAGGACTTTGTTGGAGGTTAAAAGTTTACCCAGTAAGTTTTTCATTATTTTTTTTAAACTCAGTGGATTTTATTACATTTATAGTTGTACAACTATCATCACAACTTAATTTAACAACACTTCCATCCCAAACCCCAGCCCATCCCTCCCCTGAACCTATCTCTTTTGGAAACTGTAAATTTTTTTTTTTTGTCTTTTGTCATTTTAGGGACATACCCGTGGCATGTGGACGTTCCCAGGCTAGGGGTCTAATCAGAGCTACAGGTGCCGGCCTTCGCCACAGCCACAGCAACGCCAGATCCGAGCCGCATCTGCAACCTATACCACAGCTCACAGCAACGCCAGATCCTTAACCCACTGAGCGAGGCCAGGGATCAAACCTGCAACCTCGTGGTTTCTAGTCAGATTCGTTTCCGTAGAGCCACAACGGGAATTCCTGGAAACTGTAAATGTTTTAAAGTCTGTGAGTCAGTTTCTGTTCTGCAAAGAAGTTTTTTGTATCCTTTATTTAGATTCCATGTGTAAGTAATAGCATATGACGTTTGTGTCTGTAACTTCACTTAGCATGGTAATTTCTAGGTCCGTCCATGTTGTTGCAAATGCCATTATTTCATTGCTTTTTATGGCTGAGTAATATTCCATTGTGTATATGTACCACATCTTCTTTATCCACTCCTCTGTCGATGGACATTTAGGTTGTTTCCATGTCTTGGCTATTGTAAATGGTGCTGCAATGAACATTTAGGGTACATGTATCTTTTTGGGTCATGGTTTTCTCTGGATAGATGCCCAGGAGTGGTATTGATGGAGCCTGTGGTAGTTCTGTTTTTAATTTCTTTGAGAAATCTCCATACTGTTTTCCGTAGTGGTTACAACAGTGTACATTCTCACCAACAGTGTAAGAGGGATCCCTTTTCTCCACACCCTCTCCAGCATTTAATGTTTGTAGACTTTTGATGATGGGCATTCTGGCTGGTGTAAGGTGGTACCTCATAGTAATTTTGATTTGCATTTCTCTAATAATTACTGATGTTGAACACCATTTCATGTGTCTTTTGGCCATCTGTGTGTCTTCTTTGGAGAATTGTCTTTTTAGATCTTCCGCCCATTTTTGGTGGTGTTTTTTGTTTTTTGGTATTGAGTTGCAGAAGGTATTTTTAAATTTTGGAGATTAATCCCTTGTCAGTCGCTTCATTTGCAAATATTTTCTCCCATTCTGTGGGTTTTCTTTTTGTTTTGTTTAGGGTTTCCTTTGCTGTGCAAAAACTTTTAAGTTTAATTAAGCCCCATTTTTGTTTATTTTTATTTTTGTTTTTATTGTCATTGCTCTAGGAGGTCGATCTGAGAAGATACTGCTATGGTTTATGTCAGAGTGTTTGGCCTATGTTTTCCTCTAAGAGTTTTATAGCATCCAGGCTTTTTGTTTGTTTTGGTTTTGATTTTTTTAGGGCTGCACCCGTGGCATATGGAGATTCCCAGGCTAGGGGTCAAAACAGAGCTGTAGCCACTGGCCTATGCCACAGCCACACCAGATACAAGCCGCATCTGTGACCTACAACACAACTCACAGCAACGCTGAATCAGAAATCCACTTAGTGAGGCCAGGGATCAAATCTGCTTCCTCATAGACACTAGTCAGATTCGTTTCCCATGAGCCACAAGGGGAACTCCAGTGTCCAGTCTTAAATATTTAGGTCTTTAAAACATTTGGAGTTTATTTTTATGTACAGTGTTAGGGAATGTTCTAATTTCATTCTTTTGCAAATACCTGTCTAGTTTTCCCAGCACCACTTATTGAAGGGACTGTCTTTTCTCCATTGTATTTTCTTGCCTGCTTCGTCATACATTAGTTTGACCATAGGGGTATGGGTTTAATTCTGGGCTTTCTATCCTGTTGCACTCATCAGTACTTCTGTTTTTGTGTCAGTACCATACGGTTTTGATGACTGTAGCTTTGCAGTATAGTCTGAAGTCAGGGAGCCTGACTTCTCCAGCTCCCTTTTTCTTTCTCAGGATGGCTTTGGCTATTCTGGATCTTTTGTGCTTCCAAACTTTAAAAAATTTTGTTCTAGTTCTGTGAAAAATACCATTTGTAATTTGAGAGGGAATACATTAAATCTCTAGATTGCCTTTGGTAGCATAGTCATTTTGACCGTATTTGTGCTTCCAATCCAAGAGCGTGGTATAACTTTTCACCTGTTTTTGTCATTTTTGATTTCTTTCATCAGCATCTTAACAGTTTTCAGAGTACAGGTCTTTTGTCTCTTCAGGTAGGTGTATTCCTAGTTACTGTTTCCCTGATTTCTCTTATGATTTTTCACTGTTAGTATATAGAAACACAGTCAACTTCTATGTATTAATTTTGTATCCTGCAGCTTTACCAAATTTGTTGATGATGCTATCTGGTAGCATCTTAAGGCTTTTCCAGGTATAATATCATGTTACATGCAGTGATAATTTTACTTCTTCCTTTCCAATTTGGATTCCTTTTATTTCTTTTTCTTCTCTGATTGTCGTGGCTAGGACTTCCAAAACTACTTTCAATAATAGTGGCGGGAGCAGACATCCCTGTCTTGTTCTTGATCTTAGTTGGAATTCTTTGAGGTTTTCACCCTTGAGAATGATGTTAGCTGTGGCTTTTGTCATATATGGCCTTTATTATGTGGAGGTAGGTTTCCTCTGTGCCCACTTTCTGGAGGGTTTTATTAGAAATGGGTGTTGGATTTTGTCAAAAGCTCTTTCCGAATCTATTGAGAGGATCTTAGGGTTTTTATTCTTCAGCATGTTGATGTAGTGTATCACAGTGATTTATTTTCGGATATTGAAAAATCCTTGCATCCCTGAGATAAATCCCACTTGATCATCGTGTACAGTCCTATTAATGTATTGCTGGATTTGTTTGCTAGTATTTTGCTGAGGATTTTTGCATCTATGTTCATCAGTGCTATTGGCCTGTAATCTTTTTTGGGAGTATTTTTGGTATAAGGGTAATGGTGGCCTCATAGTATTAGTTTGGGAGTGTTCCTTTCTCTGAAATTTTTTTAATAGTTTCATAAGGATAGCTGTTAACTCTTCTCTCAGTGTTTGATGGAATTTGCCTGTGAGCCCATCTGGTCCTGGACTTTTGTTTGTTGGGAATTTTTTTAAATCACAGTTGCAGTTTCAATACTTGTGATTGGTCTCTTCATCTTTTCTATTTCATCTTGGTTTAGTCTTGGAAGTTTGTACTTTTATAAGAAATTGTCCATTTCTTCTAGGTTGTCTGTTTTATTGGTATATATAGTTGCTTGTGGTAGTCTCTTATGATCCTTTGTAATTCCTTTTTTTTTTTTTTTTTTGCTTTTTAGGACTGTATCCATGGCATATGGAGGTTCCCAGGCTAGGGGTTGAATCAGAGCCTCAGCTGCTGGACTATGCCACAACCACAGCAACGCTAGATCCGAGCTGCGTCTGCAACCTACACCACAGCTCATTGCAATGCTGGATCGTTAACCCATTGAGCAAGGCCAGGGATCAAACCTGCAACCTTATGGTTCCTGGTGTAATTCCTTAACCTGCGCCATGATGGGAACTCCTGATCCTTTGTATTTTTCTGATGTGCATTATAACTTCTCCTTTTTCATTTCTAATTTTATTGATTTGAGTCTTCTCTCTTTTTTTTCTCGACGAGTTTGGCTAAAGGTTTATCAATTTGGTTGATTTTTTTGAAAGTACCACATTTTGGTTTCCGTGATGGTTTTTTTTTTTTTTTCGGTCTTTTTGTATTTTTAGGGCCAACCATATGGAGGTTCCCAGGCTAGGGGTTGAATTGGAGCTATAGCTGCTGGCCTATGCCAGAGCCACAGCAAGTTGGCATCCGAGCTGCATCTGTGACCTATACCACAGCTCATGGCAATGCTGGATCCTTAACTCACTGAGCAAGGCCAGGGATCAAACCCGTCTCCTCATGGATACTAGTCGGGTTCATTAACCACTGAGCCACAACAGGAACTCCTCCTTGGTATTTCTATGGTTTTGTTCATTGCTATTTCATTTATTTCTGCTCTGATCTTTATGATTTCTTGCCTTCTGCTAACTTTGGGTTTTGTCTTTTCTTCTTTCTCTGGTTGCTTTAGGTGTAAAATTAGGTTATTTGAGATTTTTTTTTTTCTGTTTCTTGAAGTAGGTATGTGTTGCTGTAAACTTCCCTCTTGAAACTGCTTTTGCTGCATCCTGTAGGTGTTGGGTGGTTGTGTCTTTTGTTATTTGCCTCTAGGTATTTTTAAATTGCCTTTGTTTTCTTAAGTGATCCATTGGTTGTTTAGCCTCCATGTGTTTGTTTTTTTGCAGTTTTTTTTTTTGTTTGATTTCTAGTCATGTCCTGTTGTGGTTGGAAAAGATCCTTGATGTGATTTCAATTTTTATTTTTTTGTCGTTTTAGGGCTGCAACTGGGCATATAGAGGTTCCCAGGCTAGGGGTCTAATCTGGACTGTAACAGTTGGCCTTTACCACAGCCACAGTAATGCAGGATCCCAGCCACGTCTGTGACCTACACTACATGGTAATGTGGATCCTTAACACACTGAGCAAGGTTAGGGATCAAACCTGTGTCCTCGTAGATGCTAGTCAGATTTGTTTCTGCTGAGCCATGACGGGAACTCCTGATTTCAGTTTTGTTAAATTTACTGAGGCTTGGTTTGTGGCTCAGAATGTGATCTATCCTAGAGGATGTTCTGTGTGCACTTGAGAAGAATGTTTATTCTACTGCTTTTAGATGGAATGTTCTATAGCTGTCTATCAAGTCCATCTATCTAGCCTGTGTTTCCTTGTTGATTTTCTATCTGGATGATCTTTCTGTCCATTGCTGTAAATGGGGTGTTAAAGTCCCCTCCTATTATTGTGTTATTTTCAGTTTCTCCTTTTAGTGTTGTTAGCAGTTACTGTATATATTCAGATGATCCAGTGTTGGGTGCATCCTTCTTGGTTTGATCCTTTGATCCTTATGTAATGTCCTTCTTTTCTCTTAAAATATTATTTTAAGGTCTATTTTGTATGATATCAGTATTGCTACTCCACCTTTCTTTTGATTTCCGTTTGCTTGGAATATTTTCTTCCATCCTCTCACTTTTAATTTGTATGTGTCCCTAGAACTGAAGCTGACAACATACATATGAATCTTGTTTTCTATCCATTTAGCCAGTCTGTGTCTTTTGGTTGGGGCATTTAGTCCATTTAAATGTAAGGTCTTTTTTTTTTTTTTTTTTTTTTTTTTTTTTTTTTTTTTTTTTTTTTTTTTTTTTTTTTTTTTTTTTTTTTTTTTTTTTTTTTTTTTTTTTTTTTTTGGCTTTTGTCGTTTTAGGGCTGCATTCGCAGCATGTGGAGTTTCCCAGGCTAGGGGTCTAATTGGAGCTGTAGCTGCTGGCCTGCACCACAGCCACAGCAATGCAGGATCCGAGCCACATCTGCAACTTACACCGCAGCTCATGGCAACGCCGGATCCTTAACCCACTGAGGCCAGGGATCGAACCCACAACCTCATGGTTCCTAGTCTGATTCATTAACCGCTGTGCCACAACAGAACCTCCCATATGAGGTAATTATTGATATATATGTTCTTATTGACATTTTTTTAAACTATTTTGGATTTGTTTTTGTTGCTTTTTTCTTCCTTTCTCTTGTTCTCTTCTTTTTTGATTTGATGACTGTCTTTAGTGTTGTAGCTGGATTGCTTTTTCTTATTTGTGTGTGTATCTATTGTAGATTTTTGGTTTGCAGTTACCATGAAGTTTTGATATAGGAGTCTATATATATATACACACACACACACACACATACACATATATATATGTGTATATATATAATTTAAAACAATCTTGTGTATGTATATATATACATACACACATACATATATATATACACAATCTTGTGTGTGTATATATATATACACACACACATATATATAATCTTGTGTGTGTATATATATATATGTATATACAATCTTGTATGTATACACAAGATTGTTTGAAGTTATTGGTCTCTTAATTGTTAGTGCATCTCCAGTATCCTGCATTTGTACCCTCTTCTCACAATTTCTGATTTTGGTAGCATGTTTGTGTGTGTATGATTTTCTGCCTTTACTATATATATATGCCTTTACTGATGGAACCTTGTCATTTGTAGTATTTTTGTTTCTAGTTGTGGCCTTTTCTTTTCTGCCTAGAGAAGTTACTTTGGTATTTGTTGTAAAGCTGCTTTAGTGGTACTGAATTTTCTTAGCTTTTGCTTGTCTGTAAAGTTTTTGATTTCTCCTTCAGATCTGAATGAGAGCCTTGCTGGGTAGAGTAATCTTGGTTGGAGGTTTCTTCCTTTCATCACTTTAAGTATATTGTGCCACTCCGTTCTGGCCTGCAGAATTTCTGCTGAAAAATCAATCAATAACCTTACCAGGGTTCCCTTGTATGCTATATGTTTTCCCTAGCTGCTTTCAGTATTTACTCTTTGTCTTTAATTTTGGTCATTTTGGTCATTTTGATTAATATGTATCTCTGGGTGTTCCTCCCTGGCTTCATTTACTCATGCTTCCTGGATTTGAATGAGTGATTCGTTTAACACTTTAGGGAAGTTTTTTGGCTGTTATCTCCTGAAATATTTCCTCTGGTCGTACCTGCAGCATGTGGAAGTTCCCGTGCCAGGGATCAAACCTGTGTCAAAGCAGTGACAACACTATATCTTCAACCCACTGAGCCAGCACGCAACTCCCATTTTCCCATTTTGTAGTCAAGTTTTTTTGTTGTTGAGTCGTAGGAGTTTATATATTCTGGATGCTGACCCATTTTTAATATATGACTTATACATATTTTCTCCCTTTCTGTAAAGTTTCTTTTTACTCTGTTGATTGTGTCTTTGTGATGCACAGAAGTTTTAAATTTTGTTATAGTCTAGTATGTATGTTTTTGCTTTTGGTTTCATTTCATTTCCAGGGAGTCCTTACTAATTCTGCTGTCATGGAGCTCTTTCACTATGTTTTTTTTCTATGAGTTTTATGGTTTCAGAGTTAGGTTTAGCTGTTTGGTATATTTCGAGTTAATTTTTTTTTTTTTTTGGTCTTTTTAGTGCCACACTCATGGCATATGGAGGTTCCCAGGCCAGAGGTCAAATGGGAGCTACAGCTGCCGGCCTACACAATAGCCGCAGCAATGCCAGATCCGAGCCGCATATGCAGTCTATACCACAACTCATAGCAATACCACATCCTTAACCCACCGAGTGAGGCCAGAGATCAAACCCACAACCTCATGGTTCCTAGTCAGATTCGTTTCTTCTGCACCACAACGGGAACTCCTTGATTTAATTTTTGTATGATGTAGGAGTACAGCTTCATTCTTTTTGCATGTGGATAGTGTGATATGGCAGTCAGAAATCTGGTACCTTGCTTTCTGAGATATTTCCTGTGTCTTGTCCCCTTCTCATCTGGATCTTTTCCTTCAATTGCCTGTATTATTTCAGTGCTGTTTATCTTTTATTTTCCCTCTAGCACTTTCTTCGGACCTGTTCTCAAAGTACCTAGATATCATTTTTAAGAGTTTGGAGTAACTAGACTGCATTTAGTTTTCAGAGTTTTTTATTTAGGCCCGCTCGTACTCAGTTGGTATTACACTGAGCAGCTCTTTTCAGTTTCAACTGTCATATGTGGCTCATGATGCTTTTCAGTAACTAATTCTTACCCATTTTGTGGTTTTCCTTTTTTCTGGACCATTAGATATCTCATTGCTTCTTTCTCCTTTCTTCTGTACTGTTGCCATCATGTGGGTGTTTGTGGTCATAATTGTCATATCTTTACCTACTTGTATTTAGGAGTTATGGGGATAACCTCTCATCTAGTATTGTTGTAAATGTTGTTTGTGAGCTTTTGGTTTTGTTGTTCAGTTGTGTTTTTTATTGTGTTTTGTGTTTGGATTTAGAGTTGTAAAAACTATGCTGCCATTGGGAATAGTCTTTCCAGAATCCTCTGCCTATTGAAAATTCTTTTTTTTTTTTATTTTGTCTTTTTGTCCTTTATGGCTGCACCTGTGGCATATGGAGGTTCCCAGGGTAGGGATCTATTCAGAGCTGTAGCTGCCAGCCTACACCAGAGCTACAGCAACGCCAGATCTGAGCCGCGTCTACAACCTACACCACAGCTCATGGCAACACCGTATCGTTAACCCACTGAGCGAGGCCACTGATCGAACCCACAACCTCATGATTCCTAGTCGAAATTTGTTTCCACTGCGCTATGATGGGAACTCCTCTGCCTATTGAGAATTCTTAAAGCTAGTATTTTGTTAAAGGTGTGGCTGGCATATAAATAATAATAAAAAATTGTGTCCTTAAAATTATGATAAAAATTAAGAAATTTCCGGTAAAAATCAGGAGTAAAAAATGTTCATATCCTTTCATTAATTGATTTCATTCCAGGGAAATTGTTTTAGGAACATAATTCAGAAGAAGGAAAAAAACCCAGCTCTTTGAACAAGGATGTTTGTTGATTTTTAAAAATCAGTATACTTTATATTTATTTCAGTTACATTTACTGATTTTAGCAAGTTTTGTACTGCATTATATACAGTCGTATAATCATCATGGTCATGACTTTTATCACCTTCGAAAGTTACCTAATTTACCCTTGTCAGGTAATCCTTTTTTCTCCCTTTCTCTCCAACCACTCATCTATTTTTGTCATTGTATTTGTGCTTTTCAGAATTTTATATGCTGGGACTATACAACATGTAATCTTTTGTGTCTAGCTTTTTCACTTAACTGATGATTTTTATTCATAGTATTCATTGAGTGATTACCATGTGAACTTTGAAAACTGCACCAGGACCTTTTGGAACAAAGTAGCCTAGAAATGAAGGGGTTGAGAAGTGCATGTACCCCTTTGTAGACAGATCCCTCTCCTCAGCCATCACAGTCTACTTAGGACAACAGATATTTATACATGTAGTTACAACAAGAGTTCTGGATGTGTTAAAATTCTTAACTTTTTTCATAGTTGTTGATATTTTCCTTAGTTTGCTTTAATATTTTCCCTGTAATTTTTTAATATGCACGTAAATTGTTACAGATTCGGATCTCATGATCATTTTATTATGTCTCATTGCTTTTAAGCTTAAAACTGTATCCCAATCCAAATATCAGATATTAATCTACTTTTTTTGTTTCATTGTGGCTTAAATTTTTATATTTAAATTGATCTGGAGTTTGTATAACATTTTTTTCTTTCTTTTTAAGGATGGAAATGGAGTTGTTCGTGGTTACTACTTATCTGTGTTTCTGGAACTCTCAGCTGGCTTGCCAGAAACTTCCAAGTAAGAAATACTGTTAACTAACAAACATTAGTGTGTGTTTACATAAGTTTTAGCTTTCTTATTAACTACTTTCGTTAATTACTGTGTCTTTTTCTGATAATATACTAGTATGGAATCCATGGCATAGTATGATGGCATAGACTGGTGTTCTAAAATTATATTGTCTCAGGACTCTTTTATACTCTCAAATTTTATTAGGAACCCCAAAGAGTGTTTCTTTATGTGGTTTTTATCTATTGATATTTTCTGAAGTTAAAATATTTACTAATTCACTTTAAAGAACAGTAAACCGTGAGTTCCCATCGTGGCTCAGTGGAAATGAATCTGACTAGGATCCATGAGGAGGCAGGTTCAATCCCTGGCCCCGCTCAGTGGGTTAAGGATCTGAAGTTGCTGTCAGTTGTGGTGTAGGTAGAAGATGTGGCTCGGATCTGGCGATGCTGTGGTGTAGGCTGGCGGCTACTACTCACTAGGGTCACTGCCTCTTTCCCTCCCCACTCAGTCCCTAACAATCTCCCCACTAGCAATCACTAATTTACTTTATCACTAATTTATTTTCTTCTTTGAGAAACACTTTAAAAGGCGTTTTAGGTAATTACACATCGTCTTTGATATTACACCAAAATTGAACAAGTGATTGTTAAATATAATTTGCAATAAGAAGTCTGGAACCGTATCAGTGAATTTTATTTTATTGTTACATTAAAATCTGTTGGTTTGGTATGAGAAGTCTACTTCCAGTTATGATGAAGTAATGGGGTAACCCTTTCTTCTGCAACAAAAAAAAAAACAGTATTTCCTAGCCATTAGACACGAGGCAACAAATGAAAGTAGTCCCTGAGAGACAAGACAGACAAGTAAGTTCTACAGTTGCCTCAGCTTACAATGTTGAGAGAGTTTTCAGGCTATAACTCATGGAGGCAGAACTGCAATAGAGTCTGGCTAACACCCCCTTGAGTTGAGGCCATGATGCTGAGTGTTCAGGAAACATAGTACACCTGGAGTGCAGTGGACAAAACACCAGAGGAGAGAACTGCACTAAGAACTCCAGAGATTTGTAGAGAGTTACCTTCAAGTATTTAGCAGAGTACTGATGCATGTGAAGAAACATACCTGAGGTTGGGAAAGAGCCATTTGAAAGGTTTAAAGGAAGTGATGCCTGGTGCTCATATAGGGCCAGTAACTGTGTCTGTTCCCAGCACTGTAATGGGAGAAATTTATAATCCATGGGGCACTGGGTAAAGTACTCAGAAAATTTTTGCTTCAGTAGTGGGAAACAGTCCCAGACTGGACATTGCTCCAGACCCATCTGACTCTCAAAAGGATGACCTCAAAGGGTCAGATTTTTTTCTCATAGTGTAACTGCATCCTTGAGCAGAGCCCAAGAAAATTTATAAGATTACAAAAATATCCAACATCCCGCAAAGTTAACTTTACATTATCTTTTGTTTAATCAAAGATTAATTGGCATTCAGAGAGGCAGGAAGATATAAACAGTAATGAGGAGAGGAGTTCCTGTTGTGGCTCAGCAGAAGTGAATCTGACAAGTATCCATGAGCACACAGGGTCAATCCTTGGCCTCACTCAGTGGCTTAAATCACACACAGTTCCCTGTGTTGTTCAGGAGCATCGTATTGCCAATCCATTCCAGATATAACAGTTTCCTTCCAAACTGCCCGTCCATCCCATTCCTTTCCCACTGGGAACCACAAGTCTGCTCTCCTTGGCCATGATCTGTTTCTGTTCTGTAGGTAGGATCATCTGTGTTATATTTCAGATTTCACAAATAAGTGATATATGGTGTTTGTCTTTTTCTTTCTGGCTTACTTCACTTAGTATGAGAATCTCTCGTTCCATCCATCTGTTGCTGCAGATGGCATTAGTTTATCTTTTTAAGGTTGATTAGTATTTCATTGTATATATGTTACCACATCCTCCTAATCCATTCATCAGTCAGTGGACATTTAGATTGTTTCCAACTTTGGCCATTATGAATAGCTCTGCGATGAACACAAGGGTACAGGTATCTTTTTCAATGAAAGTTTTGTCTAGATATATGCCCAGAAGTGGTATTCCTGGATCACATGGTAGTTCTATGTTTAGTTTCCTGAGGTACCTCCATACTGTTTTCAATAGTGGTTGAGAAGTTTGAAATATTGAAAAGCTTTGAAGCTCGTGTGGGCATGTAAATTTTTCAGAGATATGATTTTTTGCTTGAAAGTGTGTTTTATTATTGGCAGCAAATACAGTCCTTTTCCTTAGTTGTTTTGGCCCAGAAAATGTCTGCAACTGAATAGTCATTGTCAGGTTTTTTTTTTTTTT
>PVHT020001179.1:1130194-1149777 GCA_004024745.2 Catagonus wagneri
GACAAAAGGCAAAAAAAAAAAAAAAAGGATTTTGTTCAAACCCTGTTCCTACTACCATTAATCTTTGTTCTTTTCTTGTCTCTTTTTTTCTTTGTTTTCTTTTTGGTTTTTAAGGCTGCGTCTGCAACATATGAAAGTTCCCAGGCTGGGGGTCAAATTGGAGCTACAGCTGCCAGCCTACACCACAGCCACAGCCACGTGGCGTCCGAGCCCCATCTGCAACCTACACCACAGCTCACGGCAACACTGGGTCCTTAACCCTGAGCGAGGCCAGGGATCAAACCCACATCCTCATGGATACTAGTCAGATATGTTTCTGCTCCACCAGGATAGGAACTCCCTTTTCTTGTCTCTTAATCGATTTATTTCCTGACCTACAGGCATACCTCAGAGATATTGCAGATTTGGTTCCAGACTACTGTAATAAAGCGAGTCACATGATTTTTTCTTTTGCTTTCTCAGTGCATATAAAAGTTCGTTTATACTGTAGTCTCTTAAGTGTGCAATAGCATTATATCTGAAAAACAATGCCTTAATTAAAAAATTAATGCCTTAATTAAAAAATACTTTATTGCTAAAAAATGCTACCCATAATTGAGCCATCAGTCAATTGTAGAGCGTCTTACTTTGATGTTGATGGCTGCTAACCGATCAGGGTAGTGGTTGCTGATGGCTAGCGTGGGTGTAGCAATTTCTTAAAATAAGAGAGCAGTGAAGTTTGCTGCATCAACTTGTCCTTTCATGCATGATTTCTCTGTAGTGTGCAATGCTGTTTGATTGCACTTTACCCACAGTAGAACCTATTTCAAATTTGAAGTCAATCCTCTGAAACTCTGACTCTGCTTTATTAACTAAGTTTATCTAATATTCTAAATCTTTTGTTGTCATTTCAATAGTCTTCACAGCATCTTCACATGGAGTAGATTCTATCTCAAGTTTTCTTTTTCTTTTTTTGCTTATCTGTAAGAAGCAGCAACTCCCCATCCTTTAAGGTATTATCATGAAATTGCAGCAATTCAGTCACATCTTCAGGCTCTACTTCTGATTCTAGAGCCTGAATCAGAAGTTCTCTTGCTTATTTCTACCATATCTGCAATTACTTCTTCCACTGAAGTCTCAAACCCGTCAAGGTCATCCATGAAAGTTGGAGTCAAGTTCTCCCCAAACCCTTTAAATGTTGATATTTTGACCTCTTTCCGTAAACCATAAATGATCTTAATGGCATCTAGAAAGGTGAATCCTGGAGTTCCTGCTGTAGCTCAGTGGGTTAAGAACCTGATGTAGTGTCAGTGAGGATGTGGGTTTGATCCCTGGCCTAGCTTAGTGGGTTAAGGATCCCAGCATTGTCACAAGCTGCAGTGTAGGTCACAGATGAGGCTTGGATCCAGTGTTTGTGTGGCTGTGGTGTAGGCAAACAGTTGCAGCTTTGATTTGACCCCTAGCCTAGGAACTTCCATACGCCACAGTTGCAGCCATTAAAAAGAAAGCCATCAAAAAAACCTTTTCAGAAGGTTTTCAGTTTGCCCAGATCCATTAGAGGAATCACTGTCTATGGTAGTTATAGCCTTATAAAATGTATTTCTTTTCTTTTCCCTTTTTTTTTTTTTTTAAGGGCTGCATCCGCGGCATATGGAGGTTCCCAGGCTAGGGGTCTGTTCGGAGCTACAGGTGCTGGCCTATGCCACAGCCACAGCAACGCCAGATCCAAGCCGTGTCTGCGACCTACACCGCAGCTCACCGCAACGCCGGATCCTTAACCCACTGAACGAGGCCAGGGATCGAACCCACAACCTCATGGTTCGGATTCGCTAACTGCTGCACCATGACGGGAACTCCATAAAACGTATTTCTTAAATAGTAAGACTTGAAAGGCAGACTTACTCCTTGATCTGTGGGCTGCAGAATGGATGTGTATTAGTAGGTCTTAAGCAGTATTAATCATGTACATCTCCATCAGAGCTCCTGGGTGATCAGCAGTGAAAGTATTTTGCAAAAAATCTTTTTTTCCTGAGTAGTAAGTCTTAATAGTGGGCTTAAAATATTCAGTTGAAGAGTTCATGCTGTGGTCCCAGCAGGATCAGTGGTGTTTCTGCTGTGCCAGAACACATGCTTGATCCTTGGCCAGGCACAGTGGGTTAAAGGATCTGGTGTTGGCACAGCTGTGGTGTAGGTCTGATCCCTGGTCTGGGAAGTCCATATGTCTCAGGGCAACCGAAAAAGAAAAAAAAATTGGGTAATTGTAAGTAAAAAGATATGCTGTTATCAGGCCTTGTTGTTCTCTTTATAGAGCATAGGCAGAGTAAATGTAACATAATTCTTAAGGGTCCTAGGATTTTCAGACTAGTAACTGAGTGTTATCTTCAACTTAAAGTTACCAGCTGCATTAGCTCCTGATGAGTCAGCCTGTTCTTTGACACTTTGAAGCCAGGCATTTATTTCTCCGAGATAACTTGCTGCAGCTTCTGTATCAGCACTTACTACTTCCACTTGCACTTTTATATTGTGGAAATGGTTTCTTTACTTCAGCCTCGTGAACCAGCCACTGTTGGCTTCAAACTTTTCTGCTGCTGCTTCCTCACCTCTCTCAGCCTTCATTGCATTGAGAATTAGGGCCTTTCTGTGGGTTAGGGAATGTTGTAGCTGGTGTGGCCTTCTTTCTGGACCACTGAACTTTCTCTGTATCAGTGATATCACTATTTAGCTTTCTTAATTGTGTGTTCGCTGGAATAAGACTTAATTTCTTTCAAGGATTTTTCCTTTCCATTCACAGCTTCACTTACTGTTTGGCACAAGAGGCCTAGCTTCTGGCCTGTCTTGGCTTTTGACATGCCTTGCTCACTAACCTTAAACATTTCTGGCTTTGATTTAAAGTAAGAGATGTGCTACCCTTCCTTTCACTTGAACACTTAGAAGCCATTTTGAGTTTATTAATTGGCCCAATTTCAGTATTGTTTCAGGGAATAGAGAGGCCCAATGAGAGGGGTAGAGATGTGAGGGGGGAGAGTGGGGTGGAGCTGATTGTGAAGCAGTCAGAATGCACAGAACATTCATCAGTTAAATCTGTTATCTTATGTGGATCTGGTTTGTGGCACCCCAAAACCTATCAAATGTCACTGGTCACAGATCATGATAACAAATATAACAGTAATAATGTAAAATTATTAATGAAATATTGTGAGAATTACCAGAATGTGACACAGAGAAGAAGTGAGCAGATGTTATTGGGAAAATGGAGCCAGAAGACTTGCTGGTTGTAAGGTTGCCACAAACATGACATCATCTGTTAATTTTCTTAACGTTTCAGTAAGCCTGGAGAAGAGTTTTGTATGTTTTTTCATTCATTTTTGAAATGTCATTCAATTGTGGAATTCAGAGTTTGAATGAAGTAGTTTAACTGTCAAAATACGCAATTAAAAAAGTGTAAATCGTTATGGAGTTCCCGTCATGGCTCAACGGAATTCGACAAGGAACCATGAGGTTGCGGGTTCAATTCCTGGTCTCGCTCAGTGAATTAAGTATCTGGCGTTGCCATGAGCTGTGGTGTAGGTTGCAGACGCGGCTTGGATCTGGCATTGCTGTGGCTGTGGTGTAGGCCAGCAGCCATAGCTCTGATTTGACCCCCTAGCCTGGGAACCTCCACATGCCGTGGCTGCGGCCCTAAAAGAGCAAAAAAAAAAAAAAAAAAGTAAATCATTGTATTATAATCTAGTAGATTTTCATAACACCTTGTACCCTGCAGAAGTACTTCCATAATTTCATTATACTTAAATATCTCTATCAATGTATGTATTAGCATGTATAACTTCGTGAACTTCTGGAGGAAATTTGCACATGAGTGATGATCTCAGTTTGACTCTTAACAGTATTTACTGAGTTGACTTTTTATTTTACTGAGTTTCAGAGGAAGAAATTTCTTTGAGTTGCTTAAGAGTAGAACTTTCCCTGGGGGAGTAATTTAATGAGACTAAAATTTTGAGTTAATAATTATTAAATTTATTCAGACTTAAAGTTTATTCAGACTAAAATTTTGAGTTTATTTATTCAGGCTAAGATTTTGAGTTAATAATTATTAAATTTATTCAGACTTTAAGTCTGAATAAATTTAATAATTAAAAGGAAGGAATTTAAGTTGGAATGTTCAAATTTAAGGTTTTAGTTTTGTTCACAGTTAGGATTGAGATGCTATTATGTAAATGAACTTGGATTAAATGCTGTATTTAATAGAAACAGGTGTTTATCTGTCATGATCTTTTTTTTTTTTTTTTGCCTTTTTTATGTAGAGTCGCACCCGCGGCATATGGAGGTTCCCAGGCTAGGGGTCTAACAGGAGCTGTAGCTGCCGGCCTACGCCACAGCCACAGCAACGCGGGATCCGAGCCGCGTCTGCAACCTACACCACAGCTCACGGCAACGCCGGATCCTTAACCCACTGAGCAAGGCCAGGGATCGAACCCGCAACCTCATCGTTCTTAGTCGGATTCGTTAACCACTGAGCCACGAAGGGAACTCCCTATCTGTCATGATCTTAAACCAGTGCAGACCAAAGAATGATCTTTTTTCAAACATACGCCTTTTCATATAAAAAAACTTTTTTCAAAAACTGTTTTCTATCGATTTTAAACATTCACCTCTCTTGACTCTGGATGTATTTGACCATCTACACTGATGTGTTTCTCCACAGATTTTCAATATTCTTGGTTGTTTTCTCTGTGAATTTTGAGTTTTTCACTGTTTCTTTTTTCTTCTTCTTCTTTTTAGAGCTACACCTCCAGCATACGGAAGTTCCCAGGATAGGAGTCAAATTGGAGTTTTAGCTACTGGCCTACACCACAGCCATGTCAGATTCAAGCTGCATCTGTGACATATACTGCAGCTTGCAGCAACACTGGATCCTTAACCCACTGAGCGAGGCCAGGGATCAAACCTGCATCCTCATGGATACTAGTCAGGTTCTTAACCCGCTGAACCACAATGGGAACTCCTTCACTATTTTTAAAATAGAAGTGGAAGTTACCTTTGTGGCGCAGTGGAAATGAATCCGACTAGTATCCATGAGGACGTGAGATCAATCCCTGGCCTTGCTCAGTGGGTCGGGGAGAGAGTGTTGCTATGAGCTGTGGTGTAGGTCTCAGGTGTGGCTCGGATCCCACGTTGCTGTGGCTTTGGTGTGGGCCAGCAGCTACAGCTCCAATTCGACCCCTAGTATGGGAACTTCCATGTGCCACAAGCGCAGCCTTAAAAAAGCAAATAAATAAATAAATAAATAAAGCAAGCAAGCAAGCAAGCAAGCAGATGTAAAGAGGGAGTTCCTGCTGTGGTACGGTGGGTTAAGAATCTGACTGCATTGGCTCTGGTTGTTGCAGGAGGTGCGGGTTCAGTCTGTGTTGCGGGGAACTTCCATATGCCTCGGGTGTGGCCATTAGAAGTAAAATTTGTGGGTTTTTTTTTTTTTGAGATGAAATTCATATATAATTAACATTTTTTGTGGGGGGACCCACCTGCAGCATGTGGAAGTTCCCTGGCCAGGGATCAGCCTGAGCCACTGTAGTGACAGCACTGGATCCTTAACCTGCTACACCACAAGAGAACTCCATAATTAACTATTTTAAAATACACAGTTCAGTGAAACTTAGTGCATTTCCAGTGTTGGGCAATCAGTACCTCTCTCTTGTTTCATAATATTGTCATCACCCCAAAACAACTTGTACCCATTAAGTAAACACTCCCCACCTCTTTATTCCCCCAATCCTACACACCTACTATACTGCTTTCCTTGTGTATTTGCCTAATCTGAATATTTCAGTAAAAGTTCTTACAATTTGGAATCTTTTGTATTTGGCTTCTGTTTATTTAGTATAGTGTTTTCAGGGTTCATCAAATATTGAATCTTATATCAGAACTTCATTCCTTTATATGACTGAACAATATTTCATTGTATGTATATATTCATATGTTTATCCATTCGCCTTTTGGTGGACATCCATTCGCCATCTTTCAGCTGTTATGAATAATCCTGCTATAAATACACAAGTTTCTATATGGCCAAATGTTTTCTTTCCTTTTTTTTTTTTTAAATGGCTGCACCTGTGACATATGGAAGCTCCCTGGCACGTGAGTTACATCTGTGACCTGTGCTGCAGCTGTAGCGACACTAGATCCTTTAACCCACTGCTGCAGGCTAGGGATCAAACCTGCGCCTAAGCCATGGCAGTCGGATTCTTAACCCACTGTGCCATGACAGGAAGTCTTTGGACATATATTTTCTTTTCATCTTTTTTTTTTTTTTCTTTTGGTCGTTATTTAGGGCCGTACCTGTGGCATGTGGAGGTTCTCAGGCTAGGGGTCTCATTGGAGCTGTAGCTGCCAGCCTACGCCAGAGCCACAGCAACGCCAGATTCGAGCCGCATCTGTGACCTACACCACAGCTCACGGCAACACTGGATTGTTAACCCACTAAGCGATGCCAGGGATCGAACCAGCAACCTCATGGTTCCTAGTTGGATTTGTTAACCACTGTGCCATGACAGGAACTCCATGGGCATATAGTTTCATTTCTTTTGAGTATATACCTAGATGTGGAATTGCTATGTTTAATGTTTTGAGGAATTGCCAACCTGTTTTCCACAGTGGCTACACTGTTCTATGTTTGTATCCGCAAGCAGTGTTTCTCCACAGCCTTACCAACACCTAATTATTTCTCATATTTAGATTATATTTTATAGGCATCTTATGGTGAGTATGAAGTGGTATCTCATTGTGGTTTCGACTTAAATTTCTTTAATGACCAGTGAAATTGGCTATCTTTTCATGTGTTTTTTGGCCATTTGTATATCTTCTTTGGAGAAATGTCTATTCAAGTCATTTGCCCATTTTTAAATTAGATTTCTGTCTTTTAGTTGTCGAGTTAGAAGAATTCTCTATTTCATTTTTGGCCACCCCATGGCATATGGAGTTCCCAAGCCAGGGATCAGATCTAAGCCACAGTTGCGATGTAAGCCACAGCTGCAGCAATGCTAGAGCCTTAACCCACTGTACTGGGCTGGGGATCAAACCTGCATCCCAGCACTCCCAAGATGCTGCTGATCCCATTGTACTACAGTGGGAACTCCATTCTTTCTCTATTTTTTTATAGTTACCATTTATCAGACATATGATTTGAAAACTTTGTTATTGTGTGGCTTGTCTTTTGCTTTCTCAGTAATGTCCTCTGATGCACAAAATTTTTAATTTTTTTTTTTTTTTTGTCTTTTTAGGACCGAATCTGCAGCATATGGAAGTTCCCAGGCTAGGGTTCTAATCAGAGCTACAGCTGCTGGCCTACGCCACAATCACAGCAACGCTGTATCCAAGGAGCTACAGCACAGCTCATGGCAATGCAGGATCCTTAACCCGCTGGGTGAGGCCAGGAATTGAACCTATGTTCCTACTGTTCCACAACAGGAACTCCAAAAATTTTTAATTTTTATGAAATCCAAGTTACCTATTTTTTCTTTTCTTGCTTGTACTTTTGGATTCAGATCTATGAAGTCATTGCCAGATTCAAATTCATGAATATTTATACCTATGTCTTATATAGTTTCAGCCCTTACATTTGGGTCATTGATCCATTTTGAATTAATTTTCATATGTGAAATTTAAAGTTATATGAAATAAATATGTGAAATTTATACATGAAATTTGCATGTAGCAGTCAAATTTTCTTAGCACTGTTGGTTGAAGAAGCCCTTTTTTCCCTGTTGAATCACCTTAGGACCCTTGTCAAAAATCAATTGCACATAGATTCTGGGGTTTATTTCTGGACACTTAGTGGCCCCCTTTGTACTGCAGAGCAGGTCTACAACTGCCATGATACCTAACACAAAATGTCACAACTTTTGTATTAGTTAGTTCTTTGTGCCATCAATCCTAATAATGCACTGTGAGAGATACCAATATAAGTCAGCTGGGAGTTCCCTGGTGGCTCATTGCGTTAAGGACCTAGCATTGTCACTCCTGTGGTACAGGTTCTGTCCCTGACCCAGGAACTTCTGTATGCTGCAGATGCAGCCAAAAAGAAAAATAGAAAAGTCATTTGACACTTCTTAAAGAAATACACTTGATCCTTCAAACAACACAGGGGTTGGGAGTACCAACATCTGCACAGTTGTAAATGTGGTTATCTTTATTTTTTCAATTTTTTTTCTTCTTGCAGTAGCAGTCCTTTCTTAATAAAGTGAGTTTGAAGACTTGAAAGTTTTACGCTATATAAGATGGAAATTTGAATGTACTAGCTTTCCCATTGTATACTTATATTCTGTTAGAAAATTTATAGGCTTATAGGCTTGCATTTTTGAATATGTAATTAACTTATGATAACTTGAAAAAATATAGTAAGGTAGTCAAAATTTAGTATTTATTTTATATTTGCATGATGATATAACTCAAAAAATGTGGCAGGGTATTTACATGTGAGGAACTATAACTAATGAATAAATGGAAAAATATATAGCATTGCTAAAACGTATAACTTTGAAAGTATTATTTCATACAAAATTTATTCACTTTTTAGGTGGTATTTTATACCTGCTATATTGGTAAAGATTGTTTTCTATATTTTTTAAAGTTTTATTGAGGTATAGTAGATTTACAGCATTGCAGTAAGGTAAACATTTTTAAGAGGAAGAAAGGACCTAGTGCCAGTCATGTTGTAGTATAGCCCATTCATAATGTTGTCACATTCCTTTCTAAAGTGTAACTGTGCACATCTGTAAGTTTTTTCTTAGTCACTTAATGACATTAATGTTTTGATGTCTTTTATTCTCACTTTACTAACTCTAATGTAATAGTCTGTTTTCAATTTTAGATATGAGTATCGTGTGGAGATGGTTCATCAGTCCTGCAATGATCCTACCAAAAATATCATTCGAGAATTTGCATCTGACTTTGAAGTTGGAGAATGCTGGGGTTATAATAGATTTTTCCGTTTGGACTTACTTGCAAATGAAGGGTATTTGAATCGACAAAATGATACCGTGATTTTAAGGTAACAGTTGTGGCTTCTATTACAGGGAATAATGTCATCAGAACTTTTAAAGTCTTTTCATTTAACAAAGATGAATATTGAAATTCACACTGTAACCTTACCACGTTCATAACCATTTAATTTCAGAAGTCGTGGGTCGTCAGTGAATAAGTTAGTCAGATATGTATTTGACATCTAGTTAGTAATCCCATAAAAGGTAAACTACTACTTGCAGGTGTTCGAGTCGTGGCACAGTGGTTGAAGAATCCGACTAGGAACCATGAGGTGGTGGGTTCGATCCCTGGCCTTGCTCAGTCGTGAGCTGTGGTATAGGTTGCAGATGGGGCTTGGATCCCATGTTTCTGTGGCTGTGGTGTAGGCTGGCAGCTGTTTCCTGGATTGGACCCCTAGCCTGGGAATCTCCACATGCCGTGGGTGTGGCCCTAAAATGCAAAAAAAAAAAAAAAGTAAACTACTACTTGCAATAAATGTGGTAATGTCTTATTTATCTATTGATCCTCTAAACAACCTCACTCACCATTTGGAAATTGAAGAATAGTGAAGGATCAAGTTTTTTTTTTTTCCCCCTCCCACTTGGCATTGTATATTTTATTTTGATGACTGCTTTTGCAAGTTTAATTTCACAAAAAAAATTTCAGTTTCTTTTCAATAACAGCGAATTAAGAGAAAATAGATGAAAGAAAACTAAGTCATGGCTGTTGGTGTGTTCTGTGCAAGAAAGGATAATATAAAACAGTGATTGTAAACTACAATAGCCTATTTAATGTTGTAACCTTTACAACTCAGTTTGGGGACATAATTGCTTAATTTTTTTTTGTTTGTTTGTCTTTTTATGGCTGCACCTGCAGCATATGGAGGTTCCCAGGCTAGGCATCTAATTGGAGCTGCAGCTGCCAGCCTACACCACAGCCACAGCAACGCCAGATCCGAGCCACGTCTGTGACCTGCACCACAGCTCATAGCAACACCAAATCTGTAACCCACTGAGCGAGGCCAGGGGCCAAACCCGCAACCTCATGGTTCCTAGTCGGATTTGTTTCCGCTGCACCACGATGGGAACTCTGCTTAATGTTTTAATTTGATGATCAAGAGAGCTTGGAGTCCCCGTCGTGGCTCAGCAGAAACGAATCTGACTAGCATCCGTGAGGATGTGGGTTTGATCCCTGGCCTTGCTCATTGGGTTAAGTATCCGGCGTTGCTGTGAGCTGTGGTGTAGGTCATAGATGTGGCTCAGATCTCACATTGCTGTGGCTGTGGTGTAGGCCAGCAGCTATAGTTCTGATTCAACCGCTAGCCTAGGAACCTCCATATCCTGTGGGTTTGGCCCTAAAAAGACAAAAAAAAAAAAAAAAATGGAGAGACAGAGAGCTTCAGTATTTATAAAACGTAAATTCAAATATGTTTTGAACTGAGCATTTTCAGAATGTTTGCAGTTTAGTAAGTTTCCATCAAATAATTTTTTTTTTTTTTGTCTTTTTGCCTTTGTGTAGAGCCGCACCCGCAGCATATGGAGGTTCCCAGGCTAGGGGTCTAACAGGAGCTATAGCTGCCGGCCTACGCCGCAGCCACAGCAACGCGGGATCTGAGCCGCGTCTGCAACCTACACCACAGCTCGCGGCAACGCCGGATTCTTAACCCACTGAGCAAGGCCAGGGATCGAACCCGCAACTTCATGGTTCTTAGTTGAATTTGTTAACCACTGAGCCCTGAAGGGAACTCCCTCCATCAAATAATTTTAAAGCTTTTGTCCTTGAAAGATTTGATACACTCCTAAGTTTCACTTACTGTGATTTCTTTCTCATTGAGCATGCTTGATGAGTTACTGTTACATCATCCTTTACCATTATGTGTTCTTTATAACATTTCTGGAAGAATAAAGTAATTGCATTTTAAATGTAGAAACACAATTCATGTTTTTGTCACCTTTCTGAGGCTTATTTTAGTATCATTTTATAACCTTTTAAGTTTTCTTAGATTATTTGCCAAAAGCAATAATTTGTGGCTGTTTCACTGTTTAACCAGAGAGAATTGCAAAATTGTTCAAATACCAATTTTACCAGTCTACAAAACCATTTTTATTTATTTATTTATTTAGCATTTTAAGACTGCACCTGTGGCATATGGAGGTTCCCAGGCTAGGGGTTGAACCTGAACTACAGCTGCCAGCCTATGCGACAGCCACAGCAACGCCAGATCTGAGCCGCGTCTGTGACCTACACCGCAGCTCACGGCAACACTGGATCATTAACCCACCGAGCAAGGCCAGGGATCCAACACTCAACCTCATGATTCCTAGTCAGATTCGTTAACCACTGTGCCACTATGGGACCTCCTACAAAACCATTTTTTAGGGCCTTGGTGATTGAAGTTATAGTAATGTAGAATGTTTTTGGTGGCAGTCTGCATGACATAGTTTCTTTTTTTCTTTCCCCTTTTTTTTTTTTTTTTTTTTTTTTGCTTTTTCGGGCCGCACCCGTGGCATATGGAGGTTTTCCAGGCTACGGGTCTAATTGGAGCTGTTGCTGCTGGCCTATGCCAGAGCCACAATGATGCCAGATCTGAGCCGCATCTGCAACCTACACCACAGCTCACAACAGCGCCAGATTGTTAACGCACTAAGCGATGCTAGGGATCAAACATGCAACCTCAAGGTGTTCCTCATCGGATTTGTTAACCACTGTGTCTTTTTTTTTTTTTTAATAACAATTTTATTTCAATTATGGGTGAACCACTGTGTCTTGATGGGAACTCTGAGTTTCTTTTCTTTAATGCAGCTTAACCTCTACTACTTTATTTTGACCACTCCTGTTTATAACAAAACTTTTACTTAGAGCCTTGGAAATTAACAGAAACAAATTCTTGTTGTGATACTTAATTGTCATTCATTCAGCAACATTTTCTGAGTCTGTCTGGCACTGGGCCAATGTTAAGAAAGGATAAGCCATGGTTTTTTTTTTTTTTTTTTTTTTTGTCTTTTTAGGGTCGTACCTATGGCATATGGAGGTTCCCAGGCTAGGAGTCTAATCGGAGCTGTAGCTGCTGGCCTACACCACAGCCACAGCAATGCAGGATCCGACCGTGTCTGCAACCTACACCATAGCTCACGGCAACGCCAGATCCTTAACCCACTGAGCAAGGCCAGGGATCAAACCTGCAACCTCACAGTTTCTGGTTGGATTTGTTAACCACTGAGCCACGTCGGGAACTCCTAAGCCATGGTTTTTGTCTTCAGGAAACTCAAGATGAAATGGAGAGATTAAAACCAGTTTATTATTGTAAAAGGTAGTGTTGTAATAGCGGTATAAATGCATCGTTGTGGAGTTCATGGAGAAGGGGCTTTTAATTATCTTATTACTCATGATATTTATTAAATGAGAGATTGCTGAAAATTTAAACCTTTGTTTAAGATTCTGATTGAAGTTTATTTTTGTTTATTGGAAAGTTACTCTTCTCTCTTTAAAAGAGATAGTTAAAGAATTTTACCTGCTGATTGCCTTTAACGGCACACATACTAAAAGTAATGTGGAGACTTAGCCAGTTTCAGTAGTCATTTAAAGATACTTTTTAGTAAGGTTTCCTGATGTCTTACCAATGTATGCTGTCTGGCAGTATCTGCTTTTAGGACGGTGGTTGAGTAAATCTTCTTAACCGTTAGATGCATGGGTATCCTTAACTGGATACTTAACCCAATGAGCAACTGCTGCAGAGCTTTGTTAGATGGTCAGTAGATTCTTAGACTAGCTATAAAATTCCACATAAGGGTGGCAAGACTTGAAGAGGGATTTGCAGGCCTCTTTTGTTAAGGTTGGACCGATGCAAGAAAGAAGGAAAGCACTAGCCATTTTCCTTCCTGCTTAGTGTGATTCTTTTATTTCCAGCTAATTATCAACATTGAAGTTATCTAAATATCACAACAAGAATTCGTTTCTGTTAATATTCAAGTCGTAAGTAAAAGTTTTGTTATAAACAGGAATTGGTCAAAATTAGTCTGACCTCCTGTAACCTTTTTTTCTTTAGAAACATCTTTACACATTACTGTAAATTTTTTCTCTTTAAGTGGAATCATGTTCAGCTATCTAACAAAGGTAGATTTTTTGTGTGTGTTTGCTTTAGTAAGTATTAGTTTTTGAATCTTGAAGAGATCAAGATTCTGTCACGATCCATGTATATGCTTTAGTATATATAAATACTTGCTTTAATATATATACATGCTTTAGTATGTAAAAATTGTTGCTTTTTCCTAGTTGAAATATGCCATATTGCTATATGTGAAGACTTTTGATTATAAACTGCTTATCTGGAGAGGTTGAGAGGACAGGTTATTTAGAGCATGTAATTCTTGGAGAGGCAGTGAAGCAGTCCTGGGTAATTGACCCTCTAAGTGGATTTTTTTTTTTTTAACTGAGGAGTAGGAAATAGGGGATCATGAGATGGAAGAGGGAATGAAAAAGAACAGTCCCTAAAACAAACTTTGCCTCTTTTGCTAAGGTTGGACCTATGTAAGAAAGAAGGAAAGCATTAACCATTTTCTTCCTGCATAGTATGATTCTTTTGTTCCCATGTAATGATCAACTTGGTAGTTGAGCTTAGATATACTAAATATATATTTTTTAATGATTTTTATTTTTTTCCATTATAGCTGGTTTACAGTGTTAAATGTGTTTTAGTAGATTAGTTTGGGAGTTTAACTATGATGTATAATGCTATTTTTTTAGAAAAGCACAGTTTGAATTTTGACAACTGACTTAACGACTTTTCAGAACCGTATGTCATTATAATTTGTGGACTGCCCGTATAAATGGAAAATACCAGGAGCTCGGAGTTCGTTTTGAATTTTGGTCTTGTAGCAAACTCAAATAAATTTACAGTTGTAGAATTTATAATAATAGATTTAAGGCTTACTTTACTGTTCGGGTTACTTTTCATGTGCTTTTAAGGTTTCAGGTTCGTCCACCAACTTTCTTTCAAAAATGCCGGGACCAGCATTGGTATATTACTCAATTGGAAGCTGCACAGACTAGCTATATCCAACAAATAAATAACCTTAAAGAGGTAAGCAAAAAACATATATTTTGGGTTTACTGTTTCATATTGTCTATGTTTATAATTAGATTTTGGATATAATGCTGTTTGTAATTTTATAGAAAAATCCAGTTGTCTTACTCTTTTTTTCTTTTCTGTTTTTGGCCACAGCTGCAACATACAGAAGTTCCTGGGCCACGGGGCGAGTCTGAGTTGTATCTGTGACCTATGCCCCAGCTGTGGCAATGCCAGATCCTTAATCCACTGTGCCACAGTGGGAACTCCTGTTCTCACAACCTTTAAGCCTCCAGTTCCAGACTGTTCAGTATCCACATATGGCCATATAGACTTAATCAAAATTAAAATTTTAGTTCCTTTCTTTTTCTGGCCACATTTCAGGTGCTTGTGTTGGGAATTGCAGATATAGACCATTTCCATCACTGTATAAAATTGTGTGGTACTATGCTGCTTTAGTTTGAGGTCACCTTTTTCTCTCAGTGACTTGGGTATTTCTCTTCCCCATGCTGTCTTCAATTTAGAAGATTCTAAGCTATAGAACAATTGGAAGTTGCCCCACATTCAGTTCTCAGTATTGTTGAATTGAGTGCTGGGGACAGTCACATAATGACTTTTCGTGGCATATGGAAGTTCCCAGGCTAGGGGTCGAATTGGAGCTACAGTTGCCGGCCCTTAGCATAGCACAGCCGTGTCTGTGACTTATACCACAGCTCTCGACAACACCAGATCCCTGACCTGCTGAGCAAGTATCCTCATGGATGCTAGTCAGATTCATTTCCACTGCACTGCAACAGGAACTCCCTGACTTTTTATTTTACAGTGGTAAACTAGATTACATAAGGAATATTTCTTCCTACCAATGGATATTGAATTGGATGAGAAGTTTGAAGTGCTGAGGTGGTTAATATATGAGGGAGAGAAAATTTCATATTAAGTATACTATTTTCAGAAATTTTCATATTAAGGATACTGTTTGAAAGTGCCTGTATTTTCTCCACAGTTTGCTAATTGTATATATAGCTTGAGCTAGAAAAGAGAAGAAAGATGAGAATACCTTGGGCAGGTTTTCTTTGTCATAGATTTTTCCATAAGCAAAAGTTAGGAAGATGTGAGATGGTTCAAGAAATGGTTTTGGAGTTCCTGTTGTGGACCAGCAGGTTAAGGACCAGACACAGTCTCTGTGAGGATTCAGGTTCAACCCCTGGCCTTGCTCAGTGGGTTGGGTATGCAGTGTTGCCGCAAGCTGTGTTGTAGGCATAACTGCAGCTCCAGTTCAGTCCCTAGCCTGGGAACTCTGATATGCCACAGGTGCGGCCATAAAGCAAACAAAAGGGCAGTGGCTTTATGACCATCTGCATACATGTGGTTAGTTTCATTTGAAATAATTACTGTACCAGTGAAGCACTGCTTAATACTCATGTTTGTGTAATACTTGTTTTAATAGAGACTTACTATTGAGTTGTCTCGAACTCAGAAATCAAGAGATTTGTCACCACCAGATAATCATCTTAGCCCCCAAAATGATGAAATTCCTGAGACACGAGCTAAGAAGTCTGGATCATGTGCTGATATGCTTCTCCAGGATTGTTCTACTACAGCTTCTGTAAGAGAGGTCAAAGAGGATGAAGAAGATGAGGAGAAGATTCAAAATGAAGATTATCATGTAATAATTAGACCTGTTGTAGATTTGTTTTGTGTTTGAAAAGAAAAATGATATAACAGTTTCTAACATATAATGTAGGGGGAATCAGTGTGCTGAAAATCTTGTTCATTTCTATTTTCGTTATTAGTGTATACCCTCTGTAAGTCAGAAGTTGTTGAATCAAAAGTGTTTCTTAGATTCTAAGAATTAAATTATCATAGAAAACTGTACATGCTACAAAACAAACTTTGGTGTATATTCTAGAAACTATATAAATTGCAGATTTTAAAAAGGTGTCCAGTTTCCATTCACTGACTCTAAAGTACCTTGTCATTGCTTATGTAGGTAGAATGATTTAGGATTTGGGGAATAGCCAGATTTTGTCCCATCTAAATAAATAGAATGGGAATTCAAAAAGTGGTTGTTATTGTTTAAGGTAAGAGAGCAATGGAGAAATAAGCCTTTTCTGTTATAGCTGTTATTTGTAAGATGGGAGGCTTGGGGTATATGTTACAATGAAGGAGCCATGGGGGAAAGAGATCGAAGATAAGTTCCAGGGTTTTGACAAAAAAGACTATTTAAGGAGATAATAGAGGTTTGAATGGAGCATTCTGGTGAAGCAGTTAACCTTTAATAGAGTTAAAAGAATGATGGAGTTTGCAGCTAGGCAGCCAAAAGTTGGGGGCATTTATGCTTAATAGCCAGTATCTTTTTTCTGTGTAGATAGGTGATGGATTTTATAATCACCTGGAAGATAATAGAGGTTAGGCCTTGAGGAGTGATGGTTTGAAATGTTACTCTTTGAAGAGCCTTACTGGAAGCTGACATGGACTTACATGAAGCATTTCCAGTCACATTGAGGGCCCAGCTGAAATTGGCAGAAGTTAATTATTAGTGGTACCAGGCAGTGTGGTTGAGTGATATATCTTTATAGGCTCAGCAGTCCAGGCACAGCAACAGAGTTTCTAATGATTATATTATTCTTTGGTATTTGGTCCATGGGCTGGCTGGGGGGATCAATTGAGTGAAAACATTTGAGATAAAAATCTTGTTTCTTTGCCTTAATCTAGCATGAGCTTTCAGATGGAGATCTGGATCTAGATCTTGTTGGTGAAGATGAAGTAAATCACCTCGATGGCAGCAGTTCCTCTGCCAGTTCCACAGCAACAAGTAACACAGAAGAAAATGATATTGACGAAGAAACTATGTGAGTGTCTCACATTAACTACTGCTATAAATCATCTTAAGTGGGAACTATTAGAAGCATATTAATTAAGTTGGGCTTAAAAGTGAGGATATTGAGCTTTTTGGGCTTTTTTTGATCCATACTATCTTATCTAAATAAAGAAACTTGAAGGAAAGAGTGAATTAGTTTCCTTCCTCTCATCTCTGAGTTCCAAACTGAGTTATAGTTTTAACTCTTTTTTTTGTCTGCATCCATGGCATGTGCAAGTTCCTGGGTCAGGGACCCAACCCAAGCCAATGCAGTGACAGTGCTGGATCCTTTACCTGCTCCACCACAAGAAAACTCATAGTTTTAACTTTCAATTTTGTAGTTATTTCATATTTAAGAAGAGTTGTGAAATTTTAACAGAAGTCGTATACTTCCTTTGCCTGGATTAATTCCCTAAATGTTAATGTTTTGCTTTGTTATATTTCTCTTTTCTCTGTATAATTTTTTGAGTTTGTCTTTTTAGAGCCACACCCACAGCATATGGAAATTCCCAGACTAACAGTGGAATCAGAGCTGTAGCCACCAGCCTACGCCACAACCATAGCAAAGTGTGATCTAAGCCGAGTCACACCACAGCTCCCAGATCCTTAACCCACTGAGTGAGGCCAGGGATCAAACCCTCATCCTCATGGATACTAGTCGGTTTTGTTACCACTCAGCCACAACAGGAACTCCTGAGATTTTGAGAGTGAACGCACTTCTCATTGTATATTCCTTAAAATCAATTGTGTGTCTTATGTAATACTATGATCCATGGCCTTGTAATTTTGCCAGAGATATCCTTTGGTTTAGGATCCAATCCAGGATCACATGTTGCTTTTAAGACTCTTTTTTCTTTTTTCTTTTTCCCATTGCTTAATGATTTTTATTACAATTGTAGGTGTATAAAAATCATCACAACTCAATTTGATAGCATTTGTGTCCCAAACCCTCAGTGCATCCCCCCACCCCCCAGATTGTCTTATTTGGAAACCATAGGTTTTCCAAAGTCTGTGAGTCATTGTCTGTTCTGCAAAGAAGTTCATGGTGTCTTTTTAGTTTCCACACGTAAGCGGTAGCATTGGATATTGCTCTCTAATTGGTTTCACTTCACATGATAATTTCTAGGTCCATCCTAGAAATTTCTAGGTCTATTGCTATAAATGTTATTTTAGTAATATTCCATTGTGTGTATGTACCATATCTTCTGTATCCACTCCTCTGTCAGTGGACATGTAGGTTGTTTCCATGACCTGGCTGTTGCATAGAATGCTACCATGAACACTGGAGTACATGTGTCTTTTCGAGTCATGGTTTCTGCTGGATTGATGCCCAGGAGTGGGATTGCTGGATCAAATGGTAATTCTATTTAGAGTTTTCTGAGGAATCTCCATATTGTTTTCCACAGTGGTTGCACCAATTTGCATTCCCACCAACAGTGTAATAGGGTTCCTTTTTCTCCACACCCTCTCCAGCACTTATTGTTGGTAGACTTTTTGATGATGGCCATTCTGGCCGGTGTAAGGTGGTAACTCATTGCGGTTTTGATTTGCATTTCTCTAATAAGGAGCGAGGTTGAACATCTTTTCACGTGTTTATTTGCCATTTGTCTGCCTATATCCTCCGCCCATTTTTTGACGGGGTTGTTTGTTGTTTTGGTATTGGGCTGTAGGAGATGTTTGTAAGTTTTGGAGATTAATCCCTTGTCAGTCTGTTCATTTGCAAATATTTTCTCCCATTCTGTGGATTGTCTTTTCGTTTTGTTTAGGGGTTCCTTTGCTGTGCAGAAGCTTTGAAGTTTAATTAAGTCCCATTTGTTTATTTTTCTAGTTATTGTCCTTACTCTGACCCATGGATCTGAGAAGATGTTGCTATCATTTATGTCAGAGAGTGTTTGGCCTATGTTTTCCTCTAAGAGTTTTATAGTATCTGGTTTTATATCTAGATCTTTAATCCATTTTGAGTTTATTTTTGTGCATGGTGTTAGGAAGTGTTCTAGTTTCATTTTTTTACATGTGGCTGTCCAGTTTTGCCAGCACCACTTATTGAAGAGGCTGTCTTTTGTCCAGTGTATATTCTTGGCTCCTTTATCATAGATTAGTTGACTATAGATGCGTGGGTTTAATTCTGGGCTTTCTATCTTGTTCCACGGATCTATATTTCTGTCTTTGTGCCAGTAGTATATGTTTTTTTTTTTTTTAATACTACATGCAGTGCATTTTGCTATTTTCCATTCTTGTCTCTTCTGTTTCATTGTTTAAACAGTGCTATTCTTGATCTGCTGAATGGATTTCACAATCCACTAAAGGGTTTAAAAAAAACACAGAACCCAATAATTTCCGAGGTCTCTTCAGCAGTAGAATTCAATACCTCTGCTCGATGCCTAAAGAAATTTTCTGAAAACAATAGCTGAGCTGTGACAGACGGCTCTGTGCTCATATTCTGGAGGAAGTGCATGGTGTAGAATATGGCGGCAGAATGACCCAAAGATAAACAAGAAAATTATATGGTTTTGATGACTGTAGCTTTGTAGTATATGGTTTTGATGACTGTAGCTTTGTAGTATATGGTTTTGATGACTGTAGCTTTGTAGTAGAGTCTGAAGTCAGGGAGCCTGATTCCTCCAGCTCCATTTTATTTTCTCAGGATGTCTTTGGCTATTCTGG
>PVHT020001179.1:1150777-1166689 GCA_004024745.2 Catagonus wagneri
ATGGCGGCAGAATGACCCAAAGATAAACAAGAAAATTATATGGTTTTGATGACTGTAGCTTTGTAGTATATGGTTTTGATGACTGTAGCTTTGTAGTATATGGTTTTGATGACTGTAGCTTTGTAGTAGAGTCTGAAGTCAGGGAGCCTGATTCCTCCAGCTCCATTTTATTTTCTCAGGATGTCTTTGGCTATTCTGGGTTTTTTGTGTTTCCAAACAAATTTTAAATATTTTATTCTAGTTCTGTGAAAAATGTCCTTGGTAATTTGATAGGGATTACATTGAATCTGTAGATTCTGGCACCCCTATAATAGAGCTTTTTAAGACTCTTTAGTTTGTTTCAGTCTGGGTCATGTAGTCGTTTTTTTTTTCTTTTCTTTTCTTGGCTTTCAACACTTTTGAGAAATACAGAGCAGTTATTTTGTAGGAAATACCTCAATTTGAAATAGTCTGATGTTTCCTCACAGTTAGATAGAGGTTTTACACTTTTGGCAGAGATAATACACTAATGATAATGTAGGGAGTTCTCTTTGTGGCTTACCAGAAACGAATCTGACCAGTATCCATGAGGTTGAAGGTTTGAACACTGGCCTTGCTCAGTGGGTTAAGGATCCAGCGTTGCCATGAGCTGTGGTGTAGGTCAAAGACAAGGCTCAGATCTGTTGTTGCATAGGCCAGCAGCTACAGCTCCATTTCGACCCCTAGCCTGGGAACTGCATATGTCTTGGGTGCAGCTCTAAAAAATAAATAAATTAAAAAACGAAACGATAATGTTACCTTTTCGGTGCATCATATGAAGAGAAGGTTGAGAGCATGTCTTGAATCTGCCCCATTACAGTTGATTGGGCCGGCGTCAACCACGTGCTCTAAATCATCCTCTCTAAAATTACTACTTTTCCCTTTTGTAATTAGTTTCTAATGGGACATACTTAGAGAATGTAAATATCTTATTTCTCATTGTACATTTGTCCATTAATTTTACCATCTATTGATGATTCTTCATGAAAAGGATTATGGTGTTGATTGACAGTGATTTTCTAATGCCGCTAACCCTTCTACATTTATTAATTGGAATTTTCCTCTGAGGAAGAGCTTTCTCCTCTATGCCATTCTTTAATTAACTAATTAATTTCATTAGTATAGGCTCCATGGAGTTTTGTATTTTTAAATAGTTTATCCATTTACTGTCAAAATGTTGCTCACATTTTCCTGGATTTGGCTGGTGGGAGCCTGTTAAAAACTCCTATGTCCTTTTGAGATGTCTTCATCATTTTTTAAGCCATTCCTTATTTTCTGGCAGTACTAGACATTCTTTCATCTTGTGCTTTCTTTATCCCAGCCTTGGCACCAGCCGTTTCACAAAAGTAAGGTGAGAGTTTTAAACCCCCTATTTGACTTCACCTCCACTAACCACAGATTAGCTCTTCAAAATAGACCTTTTTCAATTAATGTTCCCCCTTTAGCATACATGGCAAATTGTCTGAAAGGGTTAGTTAAAATGTGAAGCCTTTAAGTCACCAAATCAGAAATCATTAGTGTTATTTTTAGATATATAAAATAGAGCTGATTCATTTGAATTGACATGGTAAAATCTTTTAGATGGTGATTATATAAAGTGGACTCCTTGCTAATAGCTTAAATATCTGTTCTTTCTGAATTAAGTCTTTTGACTCTTAGGTCTCTTGATGTTTTTCAAGGTAGTTTTTTACATAAAATTTGATTCACAACCTTTCATTAGATTGACCTTTTAAAGCTTTTTCTGCTAGAAGGTATTTGATTATGTTCCCCTTATAAACATACATCTACAATAATATCTTGATTCAAACTTTTTATAATTCATAGAAACAGTGCAATTAACATTGAGCAACTTTGAGCATTTAGGGTATTATAAATTGTTAGCTTTTACAAATTAAAGTCAATACCTTCCTTTTAGAGCTGGGTAAATAGGTATACGGTTGATTGGCTAATGATTAATAAATAGCTTTTAGTTAAGTAGAACACATTTATTGAACAGGCCTTTGTTTTCTCTTCCTCCACCTCAGTCTTTTCTGTATTAGTTTATATTTTCTTCCTGATGTTTATTTTTTCTTTTTATTTTGAAGTAATTTTAAGTTCATTTGCAGTTACAAGAAATAATGCAAGTCCCATATATGCTTTACCCAGTTTTCCCCAGTAGTAACATCTTGTAAAAATTCAGTATAACATCACAGCTAGGATATTGATATAAGCTAGATACAGAACATTTCCATCACCACAGGGATCTCTTATGTTGCCTTTTATTTTTATTTTTATTTTTTAGGTCTTTTTTTAGGGCCACACCCATGGCATATGGAGGTTCTCAGGCTAGGGGTGTAATTGGAGCAGCAGCCGCCAACCTATACCACAGCTCTCAGCAACGCTGGATCCTTAACCCACTGAGTGGGGCCAGGGATTGAACCCGAAACCTATATGGTTCCTAGTCGGATTAGTTAACCACTGAGCCATGACAGGAACTCCACTTTTTTTAAATTAAATTTTAAAAAATTTTATTTTTTAGGGCCACTCCCGAGGCACATGGAAGTTCCCAGGCTAGGGGTTAAATCAGAGCTACAGGAGTTCCTGTCGTGGCACAGTGGTTAATGAATCCGACTAGGAACCATGAGGTTGTGGGTTCGATCCCTGGCCTTGCTCAGTGGGTAAACGATCCGGCGTTGCTGTGAGCTGTGGTATAGTTCACAGACGCGGCTCGGATCTGGTGTTGCTGTGGCTATGGCATAGGCTGATTCGACCCCTAGCCTGGGAACCTCCATATGCCGTGGGTGCGGCCCTAAAAAGCAAAAAAATCAATCAGTCAGAGCTACAGTTGCCAGCCTACTCCACAGCCATAGCAACTCAGGATACGAGCCACATCTGTGACCTACACCACAGCTCACGGCAAACTGGATCCCCGACCCCCTGACAAAGGCCAGGGATTGAGCCTGCATCCTCATGGATACTAATTGAATTTTTTTGCTCTGGGCTACAACAGGAACTCCCTTATGTTGCCCTTTTTTTACACCACACCCACTTTCCCCTGCCTAACCTTCTCCCTGGCAACCATCCATGTTTTCCCCATTTCTATAATTTTGTCATTTAGAGAATGTTATATAAATGGAATCATACAGTGTGCAACCCCTAGGGATTAACTTTTTTTCACTGTATTTTATATTTTTCTGGGGGGGTCATCCAGGTTTTAGTGTGTACAGATAGTTCATTCACTTTAATGTTGAGTAGTGTCTCTGTGTTGTGGATATAGTCCGATTTGTTCAACTATTTGCTTGTTGAAGGACATCTGGATTGTTTACAGTTTGGGGGCTAGTATGAATAAAGCTACTATAAACATTGATGTACAGATTTTTGTATGAACGTTAGTCTCCATTTCTCTTGGATAAGCACAACTGCTAGATAATTGAAAGTTTAGTTCTTGAAGAAACTGCCAAGCAATTTTCTATAGGTCTATTCTATTTTGCATTCCTATAAGAAATAGATAGATGATCATTTCTCTGAATCCTTGTTAGCGTTTGCTGTTGCCACTAGCTTTTATTTTAGTTGTTCTGATAGGTGTGTAGTGATATCTTACTATAGTCTCAATTTACATTCCCCTGTTGGTTAATAATATTGAACATCTTTTCATCTTGTTTTTTTTTGTTTTGTTTTTTTTGCACCGCACCCGCAGCATATGGAGGTTCCCAGGCTAGGGGTCTAACAGGAGCTGTAGCTGCCGGCCTTCGCCACAGCCACAGCAACAGGGGATCCGAGCCACGTCTGCAGCCTACACCACAGCTCACGGCAACGCCGGATCCTTAACCCACTGAGCAAGGCCAGGGATCGAACCCGCAACCTCATAGTTCTTAGTTAACCACTGAGCCACAACGGGAACGCCTCATCTTCTTATATGAAGATCATATCCATCCCCATTGGTGAAATTGCTCTTCATGTCATTTGCTTATTTTCTTTCTCTCTCTCTTTTTTTTTTTTGCCTTAGCTAGGGCTACACTCGCGGCATATGGAGGTTCCCAGGCTAGGGGTTTAACAGGAGCTGCAGCTGCTGGCCATAGCCACAGGCACAGCAACGCGGGATCCAAGCCATGTCTGCAAATCTACACCACAGCTTACGGTAACGCCAGATCCTTAACCCACTGAGCAAGGCCAGGGATCGAACCCACAACCTCATGGTTCCTAGTCGGATTCGTTAACCACTGAGCCACGACGGGAACTCATTTGCTTATTTTCTCATTGGAATTTTCTTGTAACCAATTTTTTTTTTCTCTTTGGGGTCTCACCTGTGGCATATGGGAATTTCCAGGCTAGGAGTCAAATCGGAGCTGCAGCTGCTGGCCATAGCCACAGGCACAGCAACGAGGGATCCAAGCCATGTCTGCAACCTACACTGCAGCTCACAGCAATGCCAGTTCGCCAACCCACAGAGCGAGGCCAGGGATCAAACCCACATCCTCATGGACACTAATTGGGTTCATTACCACTGAGCCACAATGGGAAAGCTGTAAACCAAATTTTTTTAAATTAATATTCGATTTATAATGTTGAGTCAATTTCTGCTGTACAGTAGGATGGCTCAGTCATTCGTATATACGCGCGCACACACACACACGTTTTCTCATATTATCTTCTGTCTCGTTCTATTGTAGGAGATTAGATATAGTTTCCTGTACTATGCAATAGGGCCTCATTCCTTATCCATTCTAAATATGATCATTTGTATCTACTAACCCCAAACTCCCAGTACATCCCACTCCCTCCTTCTCCCCTTTGGCAATGACGTCTGCTCTCCATGCCTATGAGCAATGACGTCTGCTCTCCATGCCTATGAGTCTGTTTCTGTTCTGTAGATAATCATTTGTGCCACATTTTAGATTCCACATGTAAGTGATATCTTATGGTGATTGTCTTTCTCTTTCTGACTTCACTTAGTATGATAATCTCTAGTTGCATCCATGTTGCTGCAAATGACATTATTTCATTCTTTTTTATGGCTGAGAAGTATTCCATTGTGTATATGTATTACATCTTCTTAATCTGTTCATTTGTCAATGAACATTTAGGTTGTTTCCATGTCTTGGCTATTGTGAATAGTGGTGATAGGAACATACAAGTACATATATTTTTTTGAAGCGTAGCTTTGTCTGGATGTATGCCCAGGAGTTGGATTGCTGGATCATATGGTAGTTCTTTATTTAGTCTTCTGAGGAACCTCCATACTGTTTTCCGTAGTGGTTGTATGAATTTACATTCCCACCAACAGTGTAGAAGGGTTCCCTTTCCTCCACACCCCTTCCAGTATTTGTTATTTATAGACTTATTAATGACAGCCATTCTGACCCGTGTGAGGTGGTACCTCATTGTAGTTTCAGTTCACATTTCTCTAATAATTAGTGATGTTGAGAATTTTTTCATGTGCCTGTTGACCATTTCTATGTCTTCTTTGGAGGAATGTCCATTTAGGTCTTCTCTCCATTTTTCTTCCCCCCACCCCATTTTTCAATTGGGTTGGGTTTTTTTAATTTTTTTTTTTTGTCTTTTTGCCTTTATGTCGAGCCGCACCTGTGGCATTTGGAAGTTCCCAGGCTAGGGGTCTAATAGGAGCTGTAGCTGCTGGCCTTCGCCACAGCCACTGCAACACGAGATCCGAGCCGCGTCTGCAACCTACACCACAGCTCACGGCAACGCTGGATCCTTAACCTACTGAGCAAGGCCAGGGATCGAACCCGCAACCTCATGGTTCTTAATCAGATTCGTTAACCACTGAGCCATGAAGGGAACTCCCTTGTTTGTTTTGTTTTTGAGTTGTATGAGTTGTTTATATATTTTGGAGATTTCTCTCTTGTCAGTTGCATCATTTGCAACTGTGTTCTCTCATTCTGTAGGGTGTTTTTTTTTGTTTTGTTTATGGTTTCCTTTGCTGTGCAAAAGGTTGTAACTTTGATGAGGTCCCATTGGTTTATTTTTGTTTTTGATTCTATTGCTTTTGGAGACTGACCCAAGAAAACATTTGTACATGCTGGAGAACGTTTTGCCTATGTCCACTTGTAGGAGGTTTATGGTATCTTGTCTTAAGTTTAAGTTTTTAAACCATTTCGAGTTTACTTTTGTTCACGGTGTGACGGTGTGTTCTAGTTTCATTGATCTAGTTGGAGCTGTCCAGTTTTGCCCCCACTGCCTGCCGAAAAGAATGTCTTTTTTCCTATTTAATGTTCTTGCCGCCTTTGTCGAAGATTAATTGAATGTAGGTGTTTGTGGAATTTTTTTAACTGTTGAGCTTTTTAATTTAATGATAAAATAACATTTCTAAGTGCAGTTTAGTGGCATTAAATATTCATATTGTTGTGGAACCATGAATCACCACCATCTATTCCCAGAGCTTTTATCTTCCCAAACTGAACTCTGTACCCACTAAGCAATAAAGTCCCCATTCCCCCTGGCAACTAGAGAGTTCTTTATATATTAGATACTAGTCTTTTGTTGGATTTGGATACTTGCTTTGCAAATACATTCTCTCTCTCTGTAGCTTGTCTTCTTCCACTCTGTAGTTTGTCTTTTCATATTCTTAATAGGGTCTTTTTGCCAAGCAGAAGTTTTTAATCTTTCAACAGTATTTTATAATTTTCATAACATGTTTTATATGCTTTTTTGCTAAATTTATTCCTGATTGTCTTATTCTTTTGCATGCTATTGTAAATGGAATTGAATTTTCTTTTTAATTTCTGTTGTAGATTGTTCTTTGCAAGTATGTGAAACTAATACACTGATTTTTGTATCCTGTAACCTTGTAAGTTCGTTTATTCTAAGAGGTTTTTTGATGGATTCTTTAGGTTTTTCAGTTCTTCTTCAAAAAGACTTTTACTTCTTTTCCAATCTGATCCCTTTCTTGCCTAAGTTCACTTTGCTGGAATGTTGAAATGAACTAGTGAGAGTGGATATTCTTTCTTCTCTTGTTCCTGATCTTAGAGGGAAAGCATTCAGTCTTTCACCATTAAGCGTGATGTTTGTTATGGGTTTTCCGTAGCTGCTCCTTATCAAGTTGAGGATGTTCCCATCTAGTCCTAGTTTATTGGTGTTTTTATTATGAAAGGGCTTTGGATTTTGTCAGATTCTCTTTCTGTATCTATTCAGATGAACATGTAGCTTTTCCCCCCTATTGGTATGTTGTATCACATTAGTTGATTTTCAGATTTGAAACCAACTTTGCATTCCTTGGATAAATTCTACTCTGCCATGGTGTGTAATTCTTTTTATGTTTTGCTGAATTCCGTTTGAGAGTATTTTCGTATACTGTGTTTTGCACCATTGTCTGTGACTTTTTATAGCCTGTTTGTTCCTCCGGGCAAAATCTCTGAGCTAGAGCTCTGAAGCTGGAGTGAGGGCAAAGGTGTGCTTATTTCTGTCACTTTAGAAGCTGAGCCAATGGGGATGGGCAGGTTGGGGGCTCTAGCCTCTGATCTTTTCAGCTTGATTTCTCAGATCTGGGACTTCTGCTTTATGAGTTAATTGGGGCGAGGGTGATCTTGGCCCCAGTATTCTCAGCATGCTGCATCCAAGATAGAGCCTTGGGACAGGGGAGAAGAAGGGAATTCTTACCTCTTGGCCACATATATCTGATCTTAGCCTTAGCCACAGGCAACTAGGAATGGGATGAGAAATGCTATGTCTTGCTCCTTCTAGGAATTAATAGCCCTTCATTTGGGAGCTGTGGCAAATGGGAGCCCAATGTTCTTTGCTACACCAGTCAGAAGTGGAATTCCTGTATCATTGAAATGGTAGTGGGAGAAATGGTCTTGGTTCAAGTACCACAGACTCACTGTTGTTACCAAATCTTAGTACATCTTCTTGAGGTCTATTGTTGTTATTTTCTATGTGCTTTTAGAACCATTTCTAGAGTCTTTATTTTTCTTTTTAAAGCTGCACCTACAGCATATAGAGTGGAACCACATCCTCATGGATACTAGTGGATTAAGGATCTGGCATTCCGCTAAGCTGCAACATAGGTTTCAGATGCACCTCGGATCCTGTGGTTGCTGTGGCTGTGGCGTAGACTGGCAGCTGCAGCTCTGATTTTACCCCTAGTCCAGGAACTTGCCTATGCCGCAGGTGCGGCCTTAAAAAAAAACAAAGTAATTGTGTTTTGATGGATAACCCTTCTTTTCTGAAATAATATTTTAAGAAAATAGTATTTAGTCATATACGGTAAATTGAATATCTTTCTTAACCTTAAAATGTGTTTTAAGCCTAATTTACTACCATTAAGTTATGTATTCTTTGAAGCTATCATCTGTTTTGTTTATAACGGTTTTCAGATTTTCAGTTTTAGAAATTAAATGTGACCGACCTATCTTGATATTTTCGAGGCAGATTGAACAGTAACACTACTCATACATGTGATAATGACAAAAGTCTTTTCCCTCATTTTTGTATTTAGAAGCATCTGATTAGTTCACAGGAGAAAGTTCTGCACGATTGTTATTAAAATTCATTGAGATGTGACAGATGATGTTATTTGCACTTCCTGTGTGGAATGATGAATTTTGTATATTCTTAGGTCTGGAGAAAACGATGTGGAATACAACAACATGGAGTTGGAAGAGGGAGAACTCATGGAAGATGCAGCTGCAGCAGGATCTCCAGGTACAACCCCCACAAGCCATTCTGTCTTTCTTTGTTCTTCTCCAAATGTATCATATTTTAATATGTGGCAGCCATTGCTCTACATGCCTTACGGTGTAGGAGGGGCTATATTTTTATGGATGGATTTTAGAGTATCACTAACAGTATTTAAACCTTAATAGTAGCTAGAATTTGGTAAGTGTTCTTATACTAGGCACTGTTCAGAAGCACTTTATGTATATTTTCTTATTTACCTATAAAATTCTTGGAGACAGGTTTTAATATTATCTTTTTATAATAGAAACTTCTGTGTAAAGAAATTCAGCAACTTACTGTCTTATCCCTATAAATGAAGGAGAGGAATTAGAGTTTTAGGTTTACTTGAATCCAAAGCTCATGGTCTTACCCACTGTTATATACTTACTATCTTTTTATGATACATAAGTCTTATTTGTATATGTACCTCAACTATAAAATAATCTGAAGAGAATCATTGAATCTTTGACTTATAAAGGACCTTTTGAGAACTCATTGTATATATGGAAAAAACCCAGGCTTAGTTGCCTAGATCACATAGGTGGCTGTTGGTATAGCCAGGCTAGAATCTCCCTCTTTCTGGGGGGGCCCAGTTTTCTTGCCAGATTTCACTCTTTCCCTTAGGATGACCTTACTTAAATAGTGTTTCTTTTGTGTTTTTAAAGCTGATTAAGATTAATTAAGAATCTTAATTATCAGCTAGTTTTGTACTGCTTCTGCTTTACTGGTGCTGCCTTCGGTATGAATGCTGGCATATCCTGTAGCATGCGTGGATAACTAAAGACCTCTTAAATACTGTTCCTCAGCATTTCAGCTTCCACCTGTACCCTCCACTCCTCCTGTCTCTCACTTTATTCCTAGGTGATCTCAGTCACACCTGTATTACAGTTTTGTGTGTATACTGATTACTCTTCAAGTTCTGTCTCTAGCCTTTATTTTTCTAATGACTTCCAGACCAATGGAACCAAAAACATTCTGGTTTTGATGTCTCAGGCTTAGCATCTCCCAAACAGAAATCAGAGTCTTTTCATCTGCAGGCCTACTTGTTATAATGGCCACCATCCTGGTGATTATAGTGCTATACATGCTTTACCTTTTCCTCTCCCTCAAACTGACTTTAATGTGTTACGATAATCTCTTGATTCTACTTCCTAAATAGTGTGTGAATTCATTTGTTATTCCACATTCTATTGGCATTTCTGGTCCAGGCCACTGTCTTTGGAAATAGCCTCTCGTGTGGGTTCCTTGTATCCATTATTATTCCCCTCTGTTCTGTTTCCCATGGCATGTGTTCAGAACGAGGTGGGTTTTTCCTTTCAAAATAGTATATGATCTTATTACTTCTCAAAACTCTTTAGTGGGCGTTCCCCAGTGACTCAGCAGGTTAAGAACCTGGCATTGACACTGCTGTGACTTGGGTCACTGATGTGAGTTAATGACTGTTAATTAGCTTGATTGTGGTGACCATTTCACAGCGTAGATTTGGAGTTCTCTTGTACAGCGGGTTAAGAATCCGCATTGCCACTGCTGTGACTTGGGTCACTGTTGACCTAGGAACTTCTGCAAGCCCCCCAAAAAAACCCTTAGTGCATTCCATTTACTTAAAGGATGAAGTCCATACTCATTAATATGGTACACAAGGCCCTTCATATGCTGGCTTCTGTTCATTTTTTTCCCCCAGCTTTACTGAGGTGTATTATTTTACCAGTATGATTTCATACAAATCTACATTGTGTCTTTGTTGTTGCTTTTTTGGTTTGGGTTTTTTTTTTTTTTTGGCTGCAGCTGTGGTATGTGGAAGTTCTTGAGCCATGGACTGAACCCACACCACATAAGCCACCCAAGCCGCTGCAGTGATAATGCCAGATCCTTAACCTGCTACACCAAGAGAGACCTCTAAATTGGCTTTGTGAAGTGGTCACCACAATCAAGCTAATTAACATTCATTAACTCTCATAGTTACCTTTTTTTCTTTCCTCCTCCCCACCTTACTCTCCCCTCTGACTACCACCTGTTTGTTTTCTGTATCTATGACTTTATTTTATTATGTGCATTCATTTGTTTTTTAGGTTATTTATATAAGTGAAAATCGCATGGTGTTTGTCTTTCTCTGTTTTATTTCATTTAGCATAATACCTTCCAAGTCCATAATGTTGTTGCAAATGACAAGACTCAATTCTTTTTTATGGCTGAGTAATGTTCATGTTTGTGTGTGTGTGTGTGTGTGTGTGTGTACGTGTACACACCTCCCACATCTTGTTTATTCGTATATCAGTGGATACTTACGTTGCTTTCATATCTTGGCTATTAGAAATAATGCTGCAGGAGTTTCTGTTGTGGCTCAGTGGTTAATGAATCTGACTAGGAACCATGAGGTTGCAGGTTCAATCCCTGGCCTTGCTCAGTGGGTTAAGGATCCGATGTTGCCGTGAGCTGTGGTGTAGGTTGCAGACGCGGCTCGGATCCCACGTTGCTGTGGCTGTGGCCTAGGCTGGTGGCTACAGCTCCTGTTAGACCCTTAGCCTGGGAACCTCCATAGGCCGCGGGTGCGGCCCTAGAAAAGGCAAAAAGACACACACACAAAAAAAAAGAAGAAATAATGCTGCAGTGAACGTTGGGGTGCATGTACCTTTTCAAGTTAGTGTATTTAATTTTTGGAAAAATACCCAGAAGTGGATTTGCTGGGGCGCTATGGTAGTTCTGTTTTCATTGTTTTGCATGATGACTCTACCAGTTCACTTTTCCACCGGTAGTGCATGAGGGTTCCCTTTTTCCTCACCCACACTTATTTATTCTTCTCTTTTTTTCGAGAGGTTTGTTTTCTTTCTTTCATTCTCACTTTTTTTTTTTGGCCATGTCTGCCTCATGCAGAAGTTCCCAGGTCAGGGACTGAACTCATGCCCATTGTCTAATCAAGTTGTTTTTATAATGTTGAGTTATATCAATTTTTTTTTTTTTTTTTTTTTTGGCTATTTTAGGGCCACTAGGAACCTCATGGTTCCTAGTTGGATTCATTCCTGCTGTGCCACAATGGGAACTCTGGAAATTAAGTATTTTTAATTACTGATTCAATTTCATTTACTGGTAATTGGTCTGTTCATAAGTTTCCTATTTCTTCCTGGTTCAGTCTTGGAAAATTGTACATTTCTGATAGTTATCCATTCTTCTAGGTTGTCCATTTTATTGGACACAGTTGTCTGTAGTCATCTCTTACAATCCTTTGTATTTCTGTGGTGTCAGTTGTAACTGTTTCTTTTCTTCTACTAACTTTGGCTTTTGTTTTTTCTTTTTTTCCTCTCATTCTTTAGGTGTAAGGTTATGTTGCTTATTTGAGCTTTTTCTTATTTCATGAGATAGGCTTGTAATTGCTAACTTTTGTCTTAGAATTGTTTTTGCTATGTTTCATATATTTTTGGATCATTGTGTTTCTGTTTTTGTTTAGTTTCCAGATTTTTAAAAAATGTCCTCTTAGATTTCTTTACTTGCTGAGTAGCATATTATTTAGCCTCCATGTGTTTGAATTTTTTGTAGTTTTTTTCTTGTCTTTGAGTCTAGTCTCATATAATGTTGTGGTCAGAAAAGATGATTGATATAATTTCAGTCTTAAATTTATGGCTTGTTTTGTGGCCTAGCATGTGATCTATGCTGGCGAATAATTTCCCTATGCACTTGAAAAGAATGTGAACTACTGCTTTTGGACAGAATGTTCTATATCTAGATGCTTATATAGATGCCTACATCTAGATAGCGCTATTAAGTCCATCTGGTGTGATGCGTTGTTTACAACCAGTGTTTCTTTATTGATTATCCGTCTGGATGATCTATCCATTGGTGTAAGTGGGGTGTTAAAGTGCCATGCTATTATTGTGACTGTCAGTTTTCTCCCTTTATGTATGTTAATATTTGTGTTGTGTATTTCAGTACCCTTATGTTGGGTGCATATATATTTACAATTGTTACAGCTTCTTGTTAGATTGATCTCCTTATTGTGTAATGACTTTTGTCTGTCAAAATCTTTGTTTTAAAGTTTATTTTCTCTGATATGAGTATTGCTACCCCAGGTTTCCCTGCAATGTAACACCTTTTTCTGTCCTCTCACTTTGTAGGTGTCATTAGATCTGAAGTGAGTCTTGCAAGTACATATATATGAGTCTTGTTTTTGTATCCTTCAGCCACTCTTTGTCTTTTAGTTGGTGCATTTAGTGTATTTACATTTAAAGTAACAATTGACGGGTATGTACTTATTACCATTTGTTAATAGTTTACTGTTTTTTAAATTTCTTTTTTGTTCCTTTCTTTTTTCACTCTGCTCTTATGATTTGATGACTGTCTTTAGTGTTAGAGTTTGGATTTCTTTCTCCTTTTTGTGTGTGTATCTATTATGGCCTTTTAATTTTTGGATATCATGATTTGTGTGTGCAAATACATACATATATACACACACACACACAATTATTTTAAGGCGCTGATTTCTTAAGTTCGAACTTATTTTATTTTTAGAAATACAAAGAGTTAATATTTATTGTTTAATAACTATGTTTTTGCTTCATATCTTTTTTTTTGGGTCATTCATAAACTACTTCTCTTTGCTGATCTTTCTTTTTTTCTTTTTTTTTCTCCATTGCTTAATGAATTTAATTACAATTATAGGTGTACAGAAATCATCACAACTCAATTCTATAGCATTTGAGTCCCAAAACCTCAGTGCATCGCCCTACCACCCAGTTTGTCTTATTTAGAAACCAAAGGTTTCCCCAAGTCTGTGACTCATTGTCTGTTCTGCAAAGAAGTTCATTGTGTCTTTTTGGTATCCACATGTAAGCAGTAACATTGGATGTTGCTGTCTCATTGTCTGACTGGTTTCACTTGGCATGATAATTTCTAGGTCCATCCATGTTGCTGTAAATGTTGTTATCTCGTTCTTTTTAATGGCTGAGTAATATTCCATCGTGTGTATGTACTGTATCTTCCCTATCCACTCCTCTGTCGATGGGCATTTAGGTTGTTTCCATGACCTGGCTGTTGTATAGAGTGCTGCCATGAACACTGGAGTACATGTGTCTTTTCGAGTCATGGTTTCTGCTGGATAGATGCCCAGGAGTGGGATTGCTGGATCAAATGGTAATTCTATTTTGAGTTTTCTGAGGAATCTCCATACTGTTTTCCACAGTGGCTGCACCAGTTTGCATTCCCACCAACAGTGTAATAGGGATCCTTTTTCTCCACACCCTCTCCAGCACTTATGTTTGTAGACTTTTTGATGATGGCCATTCTGGCTGGTGTAAGGTGGTACCTCATAGTGGTTTTGATTTGCATTTCTCTATTAAGGAGCGAGATTGAACATCTTTTCATGTGTTTATTTGCCATCTGCATGTCTTCTTTGGAGAACTGTCTGCCTAGATCCTCTGCCCATTTTTTGATGGGGTTGTTTGTTTCTTTGGTGTTGAGCTGTAGGAGGTGTTTGTAAATTTTGGAGATTAATCCCTTGTCAGCTGAATCATTTGCAAATATTTTCTCCCATTCTGTGGGTTGTCTTTTCGTTTTGTTTAGGGTTTCCTTAGCTGTGCAGAAACTTTGAAGTTTAATTAAGTCCCATGTGTTTATTTCTCTTTTTATTGTCCTTACTCTGACAGATGGATCTGAGAAGATGTTGCTATCATTTATGTCAGAGAGTGTTTGGCCTATGTTTTCCTCTAAGAGTATCTGGTCTTATATCCAGATCTTTAATCCATTTTGAGTTTATTTTTGTGCATGGTGTTAGGAAGTGTTCTAGTTTCATTGTTTTACATGTAGCTGTCCGGTTTTCCCAGCACCACTTATTGAAGAGGCTGTCTTTTGTCCAATGTATATTCTTGCCTTCTTTGTCGCAGATTAGTTGACTGTAGATGCATGGGTTTAATTCTGGGCTTTCTATCTTATTCCATGGATCTATATTTCTGTCTTTGTGCTAGTACCATACGGTTTTGATGACTGTAGCTTTGTAGTAGAGTCTGAAGTCAGGGAGCCTGATTCTTCCAGCTCCATTTTTCTTTTTCAGGATGTCTTTGGCTATTCTGGGTTTTTTGTGTTTCCAGACAAACTTTAAACTATCTTGTTCTAGTTCTTTGAAAAATGTCATTGGTAATTTGACAGGGATTGCATTGAATGTGTAGATTGCCTTGGGTAGTATAGTCATTTTGATGATATTGACTCTTCCAATCCAAGAGCATGGTATGTCTTTGCACCTGTTTAAGTCATCCTTGATTTCTTTCATCAGCCTCTTATAATTTTCAGAGTACAGGTCTTTTGTTTCTTTAGGTAGGTTTATTCCCAAGTATTTGATCCTTTTTGATGCGATGGTAACCAGGATTGTTTCTCTTTCTGATCTTTCCTTGTTAGTATATAGAAATGCAGTTGATTTCTGTGTATTAATTTTGTATCCTGCAACTTTGCCAAATTCGTTGATGAGCTCTAACAGTTTTCTGGTAGAGTCTTTAGGATTCTCTAGGTATGGTATCATGTCATCTGCAAATAGAGATAGATAGTTTTACTTCTTCCTTTCCAATTAGGATTCCTTTTATTTCTTTTACTTCCCTGATTGCTGTAGCTAGGAGTTCCAGAACTATGTTGAATAGTAGTGGCGAGAGTGGACATCCCTGTCTTGTTCCTGATCTCCACAGGAATTCTTTCAGCTTTTCACCATGTGAGCTCTGGGTTTGTCATAGATGGCCTTGATTATGTTGAGGTAGGTTCCCCTGTGCCCACTTTCTGAAGGGTTTTTATGAGAAATGGGTGTTGGATTTTGTCAAAGGCTTTTTCTGCATCTATGGAGAGGATCATATGGTTTTTATTCTTCAGTTTGTTAACGTGGTGTATCACACTGATTGATTTGCGGATATTGAAGAATCCTTGCATCCCTGGGATAAATCCCACTTGCTTGTGATGTACAATCCTTTTAATGTATTGTTGGATTCGGTTGGCTAGTATCTTGCTGAGGATTTTGCATCTATGTTCGTCAGTGAGATTGGCCTGTAATTTTCTTTTTTTGTGGTATCTTTGTCTGGTTTTGGTATCAGGGTGATGGTTGCCTCATAAGAATGAGTTTGGGAGTGTCCCTTCCTCTGCAATTTTTGGAAGAGTTTCAGGATAGGTGTTAGCGCTTCTCTAAAGGTTTGATAGACTTCACCTGTGAAGCCATCTGGTCCTGGACTCTTGTTTGTGGGAAGTTTTTTAATCACCATTTCGATTTCAGACCTTGTG
>PVHT020001179.1:1167689-1178439 GCA_004024745.2 Catagonus wagneri
ATATTTAAAATTGTTATATCTTCTTCTTGGATTGATCCTTTGATCATTATGTAGTGTCCTCCTTGTGTCTTAAAATGTTCTTCGTTTTAAAGTCTGTTTTGTCTGATATGAGTATTGCTGCTCCAGCTTTCTTTTGATGCACGTTTTCATGGAATATTTTCTTCCATCCTCTCACTTTCAATTTGTATGTATCCCTAGAAGTGAAGTGGGTCTCTTGAAGACAGCATATATATGGGTCTTGTTTTTGTATCCATTCAACTAGTCTGTCTTTTGGTTGAGGCATTCAGTCCATTAACATTTAAGGTAATTATTGATATGTATGTTTTTATTGACATTTTGTTAACTCTTTGGGGTTTTTGTTGCTCTTTTTTCTTCCCTTATTATCTTGTTGTCTCCTCTCTCAAGATAACTATTTTCAATGTTGTATTTGAGTTGATTTTTCTTATTTGTTTGTGTATCAGTTATAGATTTTTGGTTTGCAGTTACCCTGAAGTTTTGATATAGGAGTCTATATCAAATTGAGATTTTTTTTAAGTTGTTGTTTTCTTAATTGCACGTGCATCTCCAGTGTCCCGTATTTGTGCTCTCTTCTCATGATTTCTGGTTTTGGTAGCATTATTGTGCATGGATAATTTAGTGTCTTTACTGTATATATGATTTTACTGGTGAGCCTTGTCATTTGTGGTGTTTTTGTTTCTGGTTGTGGCCTTTTCTTTTCTGCCTAGAGAAGTACCTTTAGTATTAGTTGTAATGCTGGTTTCATGTTGCAGAAATCTCTTAGCTTCTGCTTATCTGTAAAGGTTTTGATCTCTCCTTCAAATCTGAATGAGAGCCTTGCTGGGTAAAGTAATCTTGGTTGGAAGTTTTTTCCTTCATCATGTTAAGTATATCATGCCACTTGCTTCTGTCCTGCAGAGTTTCAGCTGAAAAATCTGCTGGTAACCTTATGTCATTTGTTTCTTTTCCCTAGCTGCTTTCACTATTTTCTCTTTGTCTTTAATTTTGGTCATTTTGATTAATACGTGTCTCGGGGTGTTCCTCCTTGGGTTTATTTTATACGGTACTCCTTGCGCTTCCTGGATTTGACTGAGTGGTTCCTTTCCCATATTAGGGAAGTTTTTGGCTGTTATCTCTTTGAATATTTTTTCTGTCCCCTTCTCTCTCTCTTCTCCCTCTGGCACCCCTATATAGTACGGATGTTGGTGCGTTTAACATTATCCCAGAGTTCTCTGAGAGATTCCTCACTTCCTTTCAATCTTTTATCTCTTCCGCATTAGTGATTTCCACTAATCTGTCCTCTACCTCACTGATTCGTTCTTCTGCCTCCTGTATTCTACTGTTGGCTGCTTCTAATGGATTTTTTATTTCAGTTATTGTATTTTGCATCTCTTCTTGTTTAAGTTTTACAGCTTGTATTTCTCTGCTCAGTGTTTCCTGTAAATGATCAATCTTTGCCTCCAGTCTATTTCCAATGCCTTGCATCATCTTCCGCATCAACAGTCTAAAGTCTCTTTCTGGGAGGCTGATAATCTCATCACTGAGCTGTTTTTCTGGGCTTTTCTCTTTCTCCCTTATCTGAGTTAGAGTTTTCTGTCTTTTCATTTTCGTAGGTTTTTGGTGTGGTGACCTTTTTGCCGACAATAGAGTTGTAGCCTCTCTTAGTTCTGGTGTTTGCCTCCCCTGTGGCTAAAGTTGGTATGGAGGGGACTTGATGTAGGCTTCCTGATGGGAGGGACCGGTGCCTGCCCACTGGTAGGCGGGGTTGATTCCTCTCCCTCTGATGGGTGGGGTTTTGTCTCTGGATGAGATTAGAGGCTGGCTGTGTGCCTGAGGGGTCTTTAGGCAGCCTGTGTTTACTGATGGGTGGGGCTGAGATCCCACCTGGATTATTGTTTGGCCTGGGGCTTCTCAGCGCTGTTGGGAGGGACCAGATTTTCCCAGAAATGGCCCCCTCCAGAGAAATGGAAGCTGATGAATGTTCCCGAGAGCTTCACCTCCAATGCCCTTCCCCCACAACAGGGCACATTCACCCCTGTTTTCCCAGGAGATCCTCCAAGAATCGCAGTCAGGTTCCACCCTGATTCCTATGGAGACTTTGCTTTGCCCTAGAATCCAGTGCATGTGAAAGTCTGTGTGTGCCTTGAAGAATGGGGACTGTGTTTCCCCCAGTCCTGTGGAGCTCCTGCACACAAGCCCCATTGGCCTTTGATGCCAGATGCTCCGGGGGCTCTTTCTCCCTGTGCCAGATCCCCAGGCGTGGGGATTTGATGTGGGGCTCAGAACTCTCAGTCCTGTAGCTGAGTCTCTGTGATGCAGTTACTTTCCAGTCTGTCGGGCTTCCTACCCGGGAGGTATGGGGTTGTTTCTATCGTGTAACCGCCCCTCCTACCTCTTGATGTGGTCTCCTCTGTCTTCTGGAGCTAAATATCTTTTTTGGAAGTTCACAGTCCATTTGGTTGAAGGTTGCTCGGCATTTGGTTGTAGTTGTGTTATTTTTTTGGGAGAGAAGTTGAACTTCAGTCCTTCTATTCCACCATCTTAATCCATTCCAAACTTATTCTAAAACTGTATATTTTTATTCTTCCCTGCTTATTGTTTACATGTATGTATGTATGTATTTGTTTGTTTGTTTGTTTGTTTATTGTCTTTTTGCCTTTTCTAGAGCCGCACCCGCAGCATATGGAGGTTCCCAGGCTAGGGGTCTTATCGGAGCTGTAGCCACCGGCCTATGCCACAGCCGCAGCAACGCAGGATCTGAGCCGCATCTGCAACCTACACCACAGATCACGACAATGCTGGACCCTTAACCCAGTGAGCAAGGCCAGGGATTGAACCTGTAGCCTCATGGCTCCTAGTCAGATTCGTTAACCACTGAGCCATGACAGGAACTCCTGTATTTATTGTTTTTATGTCATATTTTCCATCTCTTGTTTTGCATATCTCTTAACTACTTATTTTGGACATAGGTGGTTTTACTTTCATCTTTTATCCTTCCTACTAGCGTCATAAGTGGTTAATCTACTGCAGTTAAGATGTTAGGTTGTCGATTAAACAGGAGAAGAACTTTTCTTAGAAGCCTAGGTATATAGTAAAATGATATTTATTAAATATAACTTTTTTTTTGTCTATTTTTGCTTTTATGTAGAGCCGTACCCGCGGCATATGGTGGTTCCCAGGCTAGGGGTCTAACAAGAGCTGTAGCTGCCAGCCTTTGCCACAGCAACACGGGATCTGAGCCACCTCTGCAAACTACACCACAGCTCACGGCAACGCCAGATCCTTAACCCACTGAGCAAGGCCAGGGATCGAACCCACAACCTCATGGTTCTTAGTCGGATTCGTGTACCACTGAGCCATGAGGGAAACTCCCAAGCATTATAATTTTTATTCATTAGCTAAATGAATTAATTAAAAAAACGTTCAAAAGATTCATCCATAATATATAAAGAACTTCTATAAATCACTAAGAAAAAGAAGCTAACATTCTTGGGGAAAAAGACAAAAGATGAAACTAGACACTTTACAGAGGAGGCTATCTGGATGACCAATACACATTTTTAAATGTCCACGGACTCTGATCAAAGACGTGCAAATTGTGCTGTGACCCATTGTGGATCTCTTCAGTTTATTTGCCCTACATGAAGTGTATTGAGCTGAGTTTTTTGGATGTAGAAATTAGTGGATTTCATTACATATGGGAAAGTTTCATCCACTTTTCTTTATATAATATTCTTCCTCCTAATTCCCATTATGTGTATGTTAGTACACTTGGGGTTCCAAAGGTCCCTGAGACTCTGTTCATTTTTCTTCATTCTTTTTTCAGGAAATGCCAGATAAAAAAACTACAGTATGATACCATTGCATACCCATTATAATGGTTAATACTTTTAAACTGGCAATACTAAATGTTGAATGCATGTGAAGAGACAGAAACTCTCATATCCTGATGGTAGGAATGAAAGCTGATACCACTACTTTGGAAAATTGTTGGGCAGTATGGGCTAAAGGTGAACATATACATTCTATAGTTTTCCCAATTCCAAAAGAATGGGAGCTGGTATTTACAAGTGGAGTTTTGCAAGAATAGAGCAGCATTGTTCTTTTTAAGATGATTTTTGAGGTTTTTTTTGTATCTGCTTTTAATTTAAGAAAAACGAGTTAAAGGATGTGAAAAACTAGAGAAGACCAGAAAGGTGGTTTGGGTCTGGACTGTGTAGGACTTTGAATGTCACGCTAATGCATACAGGCACAGTGATGAAGTCAAGAGCTCATATAGATCACTGTGACGTTTTAGCAGGACTAATCTAGCTTGGCTCAAGAGAGGATCCATTTGCTTTTTTGTGGGGTTTTTTTTTTCCATGTGAATTTCAAGAGCAGTTATCTGCTTTATAAGTTCAGTAGATTTATTCCTAGCAGCCAAAAGCTAAAAGCAACCCAAATCCTTTCCTAGTCGAACAAAGAAATAAATTGGACATACTAATATTTTGGGGTGCTGCACAGCAATAATGAAAATGAATAAACTGCTATCTGTAGAAATATAGATGAATTTCATGAATATAATACTAAGGAAAGAAACGAAAATATATGATTACATTTAAGATATATGATCTATCATTACATTTATATAAAGTTCAAAAACAGACAAAACTAATCTATGGTGTTTAACTCTGGATGAAAGTTACGTTTAGGGAGGAAGATTAGTGAGCAATTTTAAGAGACATGGGGGAATTTTGGGGTGTTCTTGATTTGTGAACATTCACTAGGCTGTGTAGTTACATATGAGACAGACAAACACACAGAGACAGACACACACATGTATACCCAGACAGATGGCAGTGTTACCTCTGACAAAGGGAAACTGATCTAGATGATCTTTGATGTCTGTGGATGAATGTGACAGTGAATAGAAAAGGTAGGAACTTGAGAGGGAGAAGCTGAAGGGCATGAAGCACAAAGGAAAGGAGTTTTTGCTCATTGGTGAGAGTAGTGACCTGCAAGAGTGGTCAGAAAAGAGGAGACAGTTAACAGTACTTTAATTACTGGGAGTCCATTTAATATGGGAGAAGGAGCATCTTCTTTTAAAGAAGAACCAAATATTGAGCCATTTAGGTACTCTGGGCTTACTGAGCTTACTATACAATCAGAACCACAGGGATCCCACTCCAGTATTCTCATCATTCATTACGTCTGGAACCTGTAGATTGTTTTGTTTTGTTTTGTTTTTTGTCTTTTTAGGGCCAAACCCGCATCATTTGGAGGTTGCCAGGTTAGGGGTCGAATCAGAGCTGTAGCCGCCGGCCTATGCCATAGTCACAACAATATGAGATCTGAGCTGCGTCTGTGACCTACTCCACAACTCATGGCAACACCAGATCCCTAAGCCACTTAGCAAGGCCAGGGATCAACCCCCCTCCCCCATCCTTATGATATTAGTCAGATTTGTTAACCACTGAGGCATGACAGGAGCTCCTGGCATCCGTAATTTTAAAAGCTCCTCCAACTGACTGATTAGCAGCCTGAATTGAGGGCTCCTTAATAAAGAGAAAGAACTAAGAAATAGTTTCAAGGTAGAAGGGGGGTAGGTTTTGCCTTTTTATTTTGATTTTATTTATTTTTTCTTTTTAGGGCCACATCTGTGGCATATGGAGGTTTGCAAGTTAGGGGTCGGCAACACCTTACACGGCAATACCAGATCCTTAATCCACTGGGATTAAACCCACATCCTCATGGATACCAGTCAGGTTTTTTTGTTATTTATTTATTTATTTATTTCCATTCTAGGGCCACACCTGCAGCATGTGGAGGTTCTTAGGCTAGCATCAGAGCTATAGCTGCTGGCCTACACCACAGCCACAGCAACATGATATTCAAGCTGTGTCTGCGGCCTACACCACAGCTCATGACAACGCCGGGTCCTTAACTCACTAAGCAAGACCAGGGATTGAACCTATGTCCTCATGGATGCTAGTCAGATTTGTTTCTGCTGAGTCACAATGGGAACGCCCCATTTTTTTTGTTGTTTTGTTTTAAGTGCTGCATGTATGGCATATGGAAGTTCCCAGGCTAGGGTTCAAATCAGAGCTGCAGCTGCTGTCCTACACCACAGCCACAGCAACGCCAGATCTGAGCCGTGTCTGCGACCTACACCACAGCTCACGGCAATGCCGGATACCCAACCCACTGAGCAAGGCCAGGGATTAAACCCACATCCTCATGGATACTAGTTGGATTCGTTTCTGCTGCACCACAGTAGTAACTCCACTAGGCAGGTAGGTTTTTAACCCACTGAGCCACAACTGAAACTCCAGTTTCTGTCTTTTTAAGCAGGAGTTGCAGTGGGGCTAAAAAGAAAAATTGGCAATGAGATAATCCTTAGAAAAGGGAGAGGATGAGGAAGTAGGAGAAGGTAACTTCAGACATGAGGATGTGAATATAAATGAAAAACAATAAGTTCATAATTGGCCTGAAGCTTCTGAATAACTAAACTTTTCTCCTAAGAGTTTTTTTTTTCTGGATCACTTTGGTAACACTCATGAATAGTCAGAATCTGATTATTTCATGTTATTTTTATATTACCCACTTTAAAACTTTGCTGCATGTAACATCTTTTAATGTTGTGTTTCTTTAGAAAATATTTAAATAGCTTTATTTAAGGAGGTCATTTTAAGCTTTATTTAAGGAGGTCATTTTAACCAACATTTCCATAACTATTACTTGCTAGGATTGCACTACGCACTAGAGGTAAGTCAGTGGTGTCCCTTGGCTTATGGAGCTTATTAGTCCAAAATAGGTAATATAGATATGACATTGTCTGTATTTTGTATTAATCATGAGCAATTTGAGGCTAAAATCTTCAAATTGCACTTCGGTGTTTAATCAAACTAGAAAAAAGTGTGCCAAACTGTCATGACTTGAGCATTTTGCTGTCCGGAGACCTGGAGGTTCTTATTTTGGTGTCTAATTTCTTGGGATCTGTTTTACTAGAGGGCTTGACTTTGACCTAAGACCACTGGTTTATGGGATATATTCTCCTTTTCCTCATGCTCACTCTCCCTAGTTGTATATTCTACCCGTTGTCACCTTTTTGTTTGTAGGATTTGGAATGGGGTTGAAAATTGCTCCTGAATTTTGCGTAGTAGGATAGTAATGAGGCCAGTGCTCAGTCACTGTTATTTTTGTTTTTTAAAGGCTGCACCCAAGGCATATAGAAGTTTCTAGGCCAAGGATAGAATCCGAGCCACAGCTGCAGCTTACCTATGCTGCAGCCGTGGCAACACCAGATCATTTAACCCGCTGCCCTGGTCTGGGGATCAAACCAGCACCTCTGTAGTGACTCCAGCTGCTAGAGTCAGATTCTTTTTTTTTTCTGGCTTTTATTTTTTTGCTTTTTAGGACCACACCTGAGGCATATGGAGGTTCCCAGGCTAGGGGTCCAGTCGGAGCTGTAGCTGCCAGCCTACACCATAGCAGCTGTGGGGATCTGAGCTGTGTCTGTGACGTACACCACAGATCACGGCAGTGCTGGATCCTTGGCCCGCTAAGTGAGGTCAAGGATGGAACCTGCCTTCTCATGGATACTAATCAGATTCGTTCCCAACTAGCCATGCAGATGGATTCTTAAGGAACTGTGCCACAACAGGAACCCCACTCAGTCATTGTTCTTTGTACACCTCTCTGGCAACATGTTTTCTTCTTTGTGCTTCTCATTGTAAATACCAAATCCTAAGAGATAGATCCAAAGACAGGTATTGAAACAACAGTGACCACTTTTTCTTTTAAGTACACTTAAATTAGACCGATTACTTGGCATTCATTTTCTACATCTTTCTCTTTTGCAGGTGATAACCATGGCTATGTGGGTGCCAGTAGCAGAATGTCAAGACGAGCACATTTATGCTCTGCTGCTACCAGTAGTTTATTAGACATTGATCCTTTAATTTTAATACACTTATTGGACCTTAAGGACCGTAGCAGTATGGAAAATTTGTGGAGCTTACAGCCTCGCCCACCTGCTTCACTTTTGCAGTCTTCAGGTAAAATATTATCAATAATTTCCCTTTTGTCTGTGGTTCTCCCAAAGAACTCTTAAATTTAAATCTAAATGTCTAAAGGGTAGAACATGGTATGTTTGGTAGCAAATTGATTTTCTGTTGTATTTTATAAAAAATATATCAAACTAATTTTTCACTATTGTTCAAAGGTGTTTTGTGCAAAAATAATGTCAGCATGCCTGTAAGAAGGTTTTTATGTGATTTGCCTTATTTATTTATTTGTCTTTTTAGGGCCACACGCATGGCATGTGGAAGTTCTCAGACTAGGGGGCAAGTCGGAGCTATAGCTGCCAGCCTGCTCCACAGCCACAGCAATGGGGGATCCAAGCCACATCTGCGACCTACACCACAGCTCACAGCAACGCAGGATCCTTAACCCACTGAGTGAGACCAGGGATTAAACCCACATCCTTGGTGATGTTGGTCTCGTTTGTTAACCACTGAGCCAATGAGGAACTCCTGATTTGCTTTTTAGATTGTGACTGATTGACAGTTTAATCCATATGTAGTACAGTTGTCCTCTTTGTAGGCCTCGTGAATATTCTTTTAAGTGTAACGGTCTGAAAAATAGCCTAAAAATGTATACCAGTTAGTGATATTTTTTTGAAAAATTATTTGTTGAAGAGAAATAACATTTATTTTACTGTAATACAATGTATACACATAATGGTATACCTGTGATTCTTTTGGCTCATCTCTCATGGCAATACAGTTAAAATCTATCTTTATTTTCATAATGGAATATAAGGCATGCTTTTATTGTTGATACCACTTAAAGCACCTTAGGTGATTTGTATCTTAAACTTACAGTATAGAATGACTTCATGAATGTTAAAGTTTGTATTAACATGACTTGTCAATTTCTCTCTGAAGCATCATATTCTCGAAAAGATAAAGACCAAAGGAAGCAGCAGGCAATGTGGCGAGTTCCTTCTGATTTAAAGATGTTAAAAAGACTCAAAACTCAAATGGCTGAAGTTCGATGTATGAAAAGTGATGTAAAGAATACACTTTCAGAAATAAAAAGCAGCAATGCCGCTTCTGGAGACATGTCGGCAAGTCTTCTTTCTGCTGAGCAGGCAGCTCTGGCTGCGTGTGGAACCGAAAACTCTAGCAGATTACAGGATTTGGGAATGGAGCTCTTGGCAAAGTCATCAGTTGCCAGTTGTTACATACGAAATTGTAAGTGAAAAAGATGTCATTAGTTTTGCTTCTCCATGTGTCATTTGGGAAGAGGGCAGAGTAAAAGTATTTTAACATTTCCCTTACAGTGAGTTAAGACTGCAAATACATATAACCTTTTTCTCCCACCCAAAACTGATTCTGTATGTTTTTAGTATATAATAGAGCTAACATTTCTTGATTGCTTATTCTATACTAGGCAACAAACAAGACAAAATCCTTAACCTCATAGATCTTGCATTTATGTATTCATGTAACAGGAATCAGACATTAAAATATGTAGACAAGTAAAGATAATTTCAGTTGGTAAAAAGCACTGTGAAGGAAACCACAGAGGAGTGAGGTGGGCAGAGCAGATGAGTGTGCTCTTTTACTGGGGTAGTTAGGGAAGGTCTCAGGAGGCAGCATTTTAACTGAGGTTGAGGAGATGGCAGCCATGCAAGGGGGAACAGAATGGCAAATGCAAAGTCATGTATACGGGGTTGGTCCTGCATGTTTGAAGGCTCAAAGGAAGACCAGTATGGCTGAACATGGTGAACTAAGTATAGGGGAGAATAAGTCAGAGAGGTATGCCGGCCCTGGATCAAGGAGAGTCTTAGACCTCAGTGAAGAGTTTGAATTTTATTTTTTTCTGATTTTAGGAGGAAATCTCTAGAGAATAAAAATCGGGGATGTTTATGATCTGATACATCTTTTACTAAGATTACTTTGCTTATTGTATGGAGGATCTGAAAAGAGTCAAAAAGTGGGAGTTGTGAAATAGTTAACAACCTCTAACAATAGTTTATGTGAAATATGGTGATTTATTCTGGAGTTACTATACTGGGTAGGTGGACTTGCTCATAGTCTAGAAGCCTTTCTTGACACAGGGTCCCATCTTGATTCTCCCAAAGATGGTATATAACTAGTACTATTCTAGATACAAAGGAGAGAAGTTAATCTATTATACACCATGGATATTTTAGACCAGGAGGGCTCAGTTCTTTCCCACAGCCCTTGTAAGAAAGGTTTTTTTTTTTTTTTCATATTAACAATGAATTTTATTTCAGTTATAGGTGTACAAAGATCATATGTCAATACGATAGATTTTGTGTCCCAAACCTACAGTGCATCCCCCCACCCCCAGATTGTCTTATTTGAAAAACCAAGGTTTTACAAAATCTGTGAGTCATTGTCTGTTCTTCAAAGAAGTTCACTGTGTCTCTTTAGTTTCCACATGTAAGCGGTAGCATTGGGTGTTGCTGTCTAATTGTCTGACTGGTTCCACTTCGTATGATAATTTCTAGGTTCATCCATGTTGCTATAAATGTTGGTAATTCGTTCCTTTTAATGGCTGAGTAATATTCCATTATGTGTATGTACCACATCTTCCCTATCCACTCCTCTGTCGATGGGCATTTAGGTTGCCTCCATGACCCGGCTTCTTCCCTCTCTAGCTGCTTTGGATGTAAAGTTAGGTTGTTTATTTGAGCTTTTTCTTGTTTCCTGAGGTTGGCTTGTATTGCTATATACTTTCC
>PVHT020001179.1:1182295-1255148 GCA_004024745.2 Catagonus wagneri
TGTTGAGATGTTCATTTGTGCAGTGTTTTAGACTCTAGTTATAAGCGATTTCATATGACATCTGTCTTTCTCCTTCTGACTTGCTTCACTCAGTATGAGGGTTTCTAATTCCATCCATGTTGCTGCGAATGACATTATTTTATCCTTTTTTATGGCTGAATAGTATTCCATCGTGTATATATACCACATCTTCCTAATCCAGTCGTCTGTCGATGGACATTTGGGTTGTTTCCATGTCTTGGCTATTGTGAATAGTGCTGCAGTGAACATGCGTGTGCAAGTGTCTTTCTCCAGGAAATTTTTGTCTGGATATATGCCCAAGAGTGGGATTGCTGAGTCATATGGTAATTCTATGTAGAGTTTTCTAAGGTACCTTTTTCTACTGTTGTAAGTTAAGACTGCTCCACAAGCAGCAAAATGGGAATACTTTTGGGATAACCTCCCCCGAAAAGAACAGTTGGGGCCATAGTATTCTATTTGTTTTGGACACAGTAGATGGAATGCTTTCCATGTTTGATAAGATTAAACCTTTCTCTAACTGCCTAGATAATAAGTTTTGTACTATTTTATCATAATCAGAAGTGTTTTAAAATGTCTTTTCAGCTGCAAATAAGAAGAGTAATTCCCCCAAGCCAGCTCGGTCCAGTATAGCAGGTAGCCTATCACTTCGAAGAGCAGTAGACTCGGGGGAAAATAGCCGTTCAAAGGGAGACTGTCAAACTCTGTCTGAAGGTAATTTTGGAGAGTTCAAATATATAATTTTGGTAGGTAGATGTCTGGTGTTCTTATAGGACAGCTTGAGACCTCTAAAAGCACCAAAATGCTGAAACTCAATTTAAAACTCCTTCATCACACAGTAGAACAGACCCATCAATAAGAAAATGCAGTTATTAGATTCCTTATTCTGGACTCCTGAATTTTATTTCAGTTTATTTTATTTTTTTATTTTTTAAGTTTTTTTTTTTTTTTTTTTTTTTTTTTTTGGGCTGTGCCCAGAGCATATGAAAATTCCCAGGCTAGGGGTTGAATTGGAGCTGCAACTGCCGGCCTACACTGTAGCTACAGCCACGTGGGATCCAAGCTGTCTCTGCAAATTGCACCACAGCTCGTGACAATGCTGGATCCCTAACCCACTGAGCAAGGTCAGGGATCGAACTCGTGTCCTCATGGATACTAGCTGGGTTCGTTAACTGCTGAGCAATGATAGGAACTCCGAGGACTGCTGAATTTTAAATAGCTGGCATCAGAAAGATTGGGGATATATTTTAAAATTGTTTTTGAGTTTTCATGCAGCTTAAAAATCTATGTGTAATGAGATCTCCTAAAGTGGAAACTAGAAAACTTTTTGCTTGCCTTCTTTCTGACTATCCCCTTCCTTTTCTGAAGGATCCCCAGTAAGCTCTCATTCTGGGAGCCGGCACAGTTCTCCCCGAGCTTTGACACATGGCAGTGTCAGTGACATTCTGCCAAAATCTGAAGACCGGCAGTGTCAAGCTTTGGATTCAGATGCTGTTGTGGTTGCAGTTTTCAATGGCTTACCTACTGTTGAGAAAAGGAGAAAAATGGTCACCTTGGGGTAAATTAAGTTCTTTTGTTTATGTAATAGAATAATAGCTAACAGCTTTGTTTGGCACTTTAAGTCTGCATCGTAATGGACAAAATAAAATTCCACTTTAAGTTTTTAGCAGATAATTTGTTGTATTAAAAATGTGTCTTTTGGCGTTCCCATCATGGCTCAGTGGCTAACGAACCTGACTAGCATCCCTGAGGACACAGGTTCGATCCCTGGCCTTGCTTAGTGGGTTAAGGATCTGGCGTTGCCGTGAGCTGTGGTGTAGGTCGCAGGCATGGTGCAATGATCCCACATTGCTGTGGCGGCATAGGCTGGCAGCTACAGCTCTGATTCAACACCTGGCCTTGGAACCTCCATATGCCAGAGGTGTGGACCTAAAAAGACAAAAGACAAAAAAAAATGTAACTTTTAAGGAGTTCTCATTGTGGCTCAGCAGGTTAAGAACCCCACTAGTATCCATGAGGACACAGGTTCGATTCCTTGCTTCACTCAGTGGGTTAAGGATCCAGTGTTGCTGCAAGCTGTGGCATAGGTTGCAGATGTTGTTTGGCTGTAGTGGGGCTGTGGCTGTGGCATAGGCCAGTAGCTGCAGCTCTGGCTCAACCCCTAGCCTGGGAACTTCCCTGTGCCTCAGGTTTGGCCCTTAAAAAAAAAAAAGGTAGCCTTAAAGTATGAGAGCTTACTTTTTTTTTTTTTTCTTAACAGAATGAGATAGTCCTGGTAGTTTAAATATGTTAGAGCTTATTTTCACTAAATTGGGATAATAATATTGTATAACTTTGTGTGAACTTTGCCTTTTGAGATTTTTGTTTTTGTCAACATTTTTTTCCATCTCTCCCACACTTATCAAAGACATTTGTGCTGAGATATATTATGTCTCTTAGGTCTTTTACATGAAATTCATATGGAGCAAAGCCCTTCTAGCAATTTTAACGATGCTTTTCTGCTTTCCTCTCATTTTTTTTTCTCTCCTCTTATGAAAATGTCCTCCAAAACTTCGTTGGAATTTCCCAAAAGGATTTGCATATATGGTCATCAGTACCTTTCTCTCTCTCTCAGGAAACAAACTCAAATCCCAGCCATGTCAGTTAAACTTCCATCTGTTCAAAAGAGGGTGATAATGAGAGTTCCCATCGTGGCACAGCAGAAACGAATCCGACTAGGAACCATGAGGTTAGCTTGTTTGATCCCTGGCCTTGCTCAGTGAATTAAGGATCCGGCGTTCCCGTGAGCTGTGGTAGCTCGCAGATTCGGCTCAGTTCTGGCATTGCTGTGGCTGTGGCGCGTAGGGCAGCAGTTACAGCTCTGATAAGACCCCTAGCCTGGGAACCTCCATGTGCCGCAAGGGTGGCCCTAAGACCAAAAAAAAAAAAAAAATCGAAAGAGAATGATTATGGGAAGCATTGACTGTGAATGTGCTTGAGTAATTAATATCCTTCTGCTGATTTAGGTTATGGATATTAAATACATTTCTAATTTTATTTATTTTTGAGCTTTTCAGGGCTGCACCCACGGCATATGGAGGTTCCCAGGCTCGGGGTTGAATCAGAGCTGTAGCTGCCGACCTACGCCATAGCCATAGCAACGCGGGATCTGAGCCGTGTCTGTGACCTACACCACAGCTCACAGCAACGCCGGATCCTTAACCCACTGAGCGAGGCCAGGGATCGTACCCACAACCTCATGGTTCCTAGTCAGATCCGTTAACCACTGAGCCATGATGGGAACTCCTATTTATATTTATTTTTAAAGTGAAACTTTTACAGGGATAATTGTGGATTCATAAGCAATTGTAGGAAAAAATAGAGCCTGCGTACCTTACTCAGTTTCCCCTAATGGGAACATTTTGCAGAATGCTGATACGTCATCATAACCAGGATCTTGACATTATGCAGTCTACCACTTTATAACCTTTCATTGTGAGTCTTCTAGTAAAAATTTTAAGAATTAAACCTGAAATTTAGCATTAAACACCGGTACCCTATACCCTACTTAGTTTGCTCAGTTTCTGGATAAGAAGAAAGTCTAGATTATTGTATCACCGACGAGTTATAAAGAAATATCAGGTTATTTTCTTCTTCTTTGAGGACTAATGCTAAAGGAGGTCATCTGGAAGGAATGCAAATGACTGATTTGGAAAATAATTCTGAAACTGGAGAATTACAGCCTATACTACCCGAAGGAGCTTCAGCTGCCCCAGAGGAAGGTAAGGAATGATAAAGCCATAATTGGGTGGGAGGTGGAATAATAATCTTTTTTTTGGTGGTGAGGCGGAGTGGTTGGTATAATAAAAATTTACTGAGACACCTGTCTGACATGCTTGATCTGAAAACAGCATTCACTGTGCCACTAAGTTTGATTTACTAGGACGTTGAGCACAGGGGAAGGCAAAATGAATAATTGACTACATAAAGGGACGTGTCTTACTAGAAGGGACACCTAGAAGGAGTAAGATCTGTAGATAATTCATCTGCTCATTCATTGTGTTATGCCACCTACGTATAGACATTGGATTTTGGCTGTATATGAAAAGACAAATTTGGGTATGTTCACTTTCTTATGGGAAAACCATGCTCCCAAACAACTAGAGTAGTAATTAGTAGTACCTCATCTTTTAAAGTCAGTTGTGATTAATGTTTATAGATTGCATGCTCTTATAGAAGTATTCCAAACTACTTTATTTTTATTTACTTATTTACTTATTGTCTTTTTGCCTTATCTAGGGCCGCGCCCGTGGCATATGGAGGTTCCCAGGCTAGGGGTCTAACAGGAGCTGTAGCTGCCAGCCTTCAACACCGGATGCATAACCCACTGAGCAAGGCCAGGGATTGAACCCTCAACCTCATGGTTCCTAATCGGATTCGTTAATCCCTTAGCCACAACGGGAACTCCCTTTTTATTTTATTTTTTTGTCTTTTGTCCTTTTTTCTTAGAGCCACACCCATGGCATATGGAGGTTCCCAGGCTAGGGGTCTAATCAGAGCTACAGCTGCCGGCCTATGCCAGAGCTACAGCAACTCAGGATCTGAGCCGTGTCTGCAACCTACACTACAGCTCATGGCAACGCCGGATCCTTAACCCACTAGCGAGGCCAAGGATTGAACCCACACCTCATGGTTCCTAGTTGGATTCATTTCCTCTGTGCCACGATGGAAACTCCGAAACTTAAACTACTTTAAAAAATCCTTTCTGGTAATCGACTTCTCTCTGCTGGTTTATTCTCAGTTACATTTCTGGTATTCTTCTGCATGTTCTTCCAGATTCATATGCTTTATCTGAAAGCACGGAAGACATTTTGTAACTTTGAGTTAATGGAAGCTGCTTGAAATAAATGTGTGTGTGTTGTCCTTGCTTGTCCTTTATATGTTAGCAGAAAAATGTCAGCTTTATTAATGATATTTGACATTGAAGTTTTTTTCACTTCTCAGTGAAACTGTGCCACCTACCACCTCTGCACTCATTTAAATTTCAACAGTTGATGAATTGCAGCTCAAAGCATATATAACAGGTGCCAGCATCTACCCTGGCTGCCCTGAGAGAGTGTGTGTGTGTGGGTGGTGGTGTTTTCAGGTTCTTTAGTTAAAGAACATTAAACATTTTGATCTTACCTCTTCGTTGGTTCTCCTGTGTCAGGCAGCATTATTCAGTAGATGAGATTGAATGGAAAAGATTTTTAAAATGAAAGGTTTTCTTTTTTTCCCTTTATTTTTTTTGTCCACGCCCGTAGCCCACGGACGTTCCTGGACCAGGGGTCAAACCTGAGCTGCAGCATCGACCCAAGCTACAGCATTGACAACGCTGGGTTCTTACACACTGAGCCACAGAGGAACTCCTAAAGTGAAGTATTGATCATTATAACATTAGGAAAAAATGTCATGATTGTTGATCTTTATATAGCTGACCTGGGATTAGCTAGTTTCCATGTATCTATACCTACTGCTTATTAATTTTAGTGGCTTAAATTTTTGTAGCATGTGCTGTGTAATTATAGGATCCTTTTATTTGTGCATTTGTGTACTGCTTCTAGTTTGCCTGGTATTGTTTTGATGCTGGTGATAAAGTAATTCCTGAACCTACTGCTTAGTTTAGGGTTTCTTTGCCTTGGCACCATTGACATTTTAGGTGAGGTGATTCTTTGTATTAGGGGGCTGCACTGCGTATGGTAGAATGTTTAGAAGCATCCTTGATTTTTAACCACTAGCTACCAGTAGTACACCTCTGAATTACAGTAACCAAAAATATCTCCAGATATTGCCAAATGTCCCCTGAGAGACAAAATCGTCCCCAGCTGAGAACCACTGGTTGAGCTGAATAACTCAGCTAGGGGTGACAACTCCTTAAGGGTCAGTTGCCAGAGTTTCAAATGGGACCAGGTTGTAATTCTTGGGTGTCCTGGATATGTGTTGGCAATGGTGGGAACAGGGCAGGGAGAGCAACTGAAAAACCAGTTGTCAGGGGAGTTACCTGGTGATCTAGTGGTTAGGACTTGGCACTTTGATTCCTGTAGCCCGGGTTCAGTACCTGATCTGGGATCTAGAATCCCACATCAAGCCGCTGTATGCCACAGTCAAATGAAAAAGTAAAGGAATTCCCTAGTGGCTCAGGGCGTTAAGGATCTGGTGTCGTCGACTCCAAGTGGTGGCTCAAGTTCTGTCCTTGGCCTGTAAACTTCTGTGTGCCATGGGTGCGACCAAAAATAAAAAAATAAAAGCAAAAAAGGAGAAAAAGGAAACCACTGGTCAGGTGTCAGAGGCCAGTTAATAGCCAGTTATAATGATGAGTGCTGTGATAGGGTAGTTAGGGAGCTCAAATAACAGGTATATAATAATAAAAATAATAGATATGTGCAACTCCTTATTAGGTATTAGAGACTGCCAAAGACTTGACCAGTATTATCTCATGGTAGTTACTTTGCTATCTTGATTTTACAGGTGAGAAGGCTGAGGGCTAAAAATGCAGCTTATCTTACTCAGAGTCACAGAGTTAATGCTCCTAACTGTCACCTATCTACTAACCTAGTCCACCCTTGGAAAGCGCATCCTAAGGGATAAGTACGAGTCAGAGGAAGACTGGTGAAAGATGGGGCCAGAGTAGAGGCAGAGGTCGGATCATGAAGAGTTACTCTGGGAGTGTCAATTGTGGTGCAGCAGCAAAGAATCCGACTAGGAACCACAAGGTTGCAGGTTCGATCCCTGGCCTCGCTCAGTGGGTTAAGAATCTGGCGTTGCCATGAGCTGTGTTGTAAACAGCTCCCGGCAACGCCAGATCCTTAACCCACTGGGCAAGGCCAGGGATCAAACCTGCAACCTCATGGTTCCTAGTCGGATTCGTTTCCACTGCGCCACAATGGGAAATCCTCCAGTGTTGTAGGTCTTTATATCACTACAATAAGTACAACTCTGTAAGAAAAATTACAGTAAACAAGCTAATCAGTAGTGCCACAGAAGCCCACCCTAGGAATTTGTTGGTAAACAGATTTACCACTAGAGGATGGGCACTGAAGAGACTAACTAATAAGGCCAGAAGAAGGGCAGAGGTGGGCTAAAGGAGCTCAGTGCCTTTTGGAATTTGCTTTGATCATGAGAGGAAAATGGGGCCTTCCTTACTGCTGTGGGTATTACTCTTTTATTAGCAGGAGCCAATTCTCAAGAAACCTTTATTTTTTAACACCAGTAACCCTTCGTAAAAAGTTGAGTAGGATTGTCTCAGACCTAATGCTTAAGACAAACAAGGTTCTGTATTCTTGGCTGTGTTTTTTTTGTTTGTTGCTTGTTTTTTTTTTAGGGCTGCACCCATGGCATATGGAAGTTCCCAGGCTAGGGGTCGAATTGGAGCTGTAGCTACCAGCCTATACCACAGCCACATCAACGCCAGATCCAAGCTGAGTCTGTGACCTACACTGCAGCTTATGGCAGTGCCGGATCCTTAACCCAATGAGAGGACAGAGATTGAACCCAAGTCCTCATGGTTACTAGTCAGGTTTGTTACCACTGAACTACAACGGGAACTCAAGGCTCTTTATTCTTGAGCAGAGTGCCTAAAAGAAAATTTTCTGGGCACTCCCGTTGTGGCTTAGCAGGTTATGAATCTGACTAGTATCTGTGAGGTTGAGGGTTCACTCCCTGTCCTTGCTTAGTGGGTTAAAGGATCCGGTGTTGCTGTGAGCCGTGGTTGTGGGTCATACTCATGGCTGTGGCTGTGGCATAGGCCGGCAGCTGCAGCTCTGATTCGACCCCTAGCCTGGGAACCTCCATATGCTGCAGGTGTGGCCCCAAAAAGACAAAAAAATTAAAAATTTAAAATTTTTAGAAAAAATTTTCTCTGCTAGATCATTGTAAATTGGTGTCTCTCTTATCTCCTCTTGCTCCCTTACCACAGGCAATCTGCTTGAAGAAACTTAAAAATGAGGCATTCTTTGGAGTTCCCATTTTGGCTCAGCGGAAACGAATCTGAATAGCATTCATGAGAACGCAGATTCGATCCCTGGCCTTCCTCAGTGGGTTAAGGATCCTGCGTTGCCCTGAGCTGTGGTGCAGGTCGTAGACACAGCTCAGATCCTGCATTGCTGCGGTGTAGACCGGCAGCTGCAGCTCTGATTCGACCCCTAGCCTGGGAACCTCCATATGCCGGGGGTGTGACCCTAAAAAAACAAAAGAAAAATAAGTCATTCTTTGTATTACAAGCTGGGAATGTGGGACAACTAAAGTGGTCCTTAACCATGAACTGCATTGTAAGCCTTGGTAAGAGTTCTAAGTGTTACACATTATTCAGTTATTACCCAATAATGTTCACAGCATTTTCCAGCATTTGAATATTCACTGTAGGTTACAATTCTATTATAAATACCAGAAACTAAACAAAAATTTTAAAAGATATATCCTGAGTAAGGAGCTTGAAAAATATTATAAATATTTAAAGACTAACTTAAGATTTGGGGAATTTATGAGAATTCCAGTCTCTTGTTTGTTAATCCTGGAGGTTAATATATGTCAGGAATTCAAACTCTAAATTCAAGAGGTCAAATTCAAGAGGTCAAATTTGTGCCTAGAATTTCAGTTAACTCGTGTGTTTTAGAATTTTCAGCAACAGTTCCACGAAAGGCCACAAGGTGGAGATGGTGCTTCATAAGTAGCTGGTTTGGGCTCTCAACTATGTCACAGCGGGAAAGTTTTTTTTAACTCTGCTGAGGAAAGAGATTTCAGAAGCATCCATACATCCAGGCTACATCTTCAAAGTATTTAAGGTAGAAATAATACAGTGTAAAGTCTCCTTGAAAAATAGAAGAGGAATTCACCTGTAAAGCCATCTGGGTCTACAGTTTTCTTTGTTGGTAGTTTATTAAAATACCTATTCAGGTTATCTATTTTTATCTGAATGAATTTGGGTAGTTTGAAAAAAATCAAAGAAATTGTCCATTTCATTAGTGTTCTTGATTTCATGAGCATAATTTAATACTGTTCTTTATCTTCTTAACGTCTGTAGAATCTGTAGTAGTGTCCCCTTTTTTATTACTGATTGTGCTATTTTTGTTTGCTCTGTTTTTTCTTAGTCTGCCTAGAAGCTGTTCAGTTTTATTGCCCTTTTCAAAGAAGTATCTGTTTCACTGATTTCTTTTTCTATTGTTTTACTGCTAATTCTGTTCTTTCTTTCCTTTTACTTGTATTTATTACTCTTGTCTAGTTTCTTAAAATAGATGCTTAGATCATTAATTTGAGGCCTTTTTATCTTCTAATATAAGCCTTTAATGCTGTAAATTTTTTCTTAAACACTGCTCTATCACATCCCAAAACTTTTTTTTTTTTTGTCTTTTTAGGGCTGCACCTAGGTTCCCAGACTAGGGGTCGAATTGGAGCTACAGCTCCTGGCCTTCGCCACAGCCACAGCAAGGCCAGACGCGAGACATGTCTGCAACCTACACCTAAAACCTACACTAGGGCTCTAATCGGAGCTGTAGCCTCTGGCCTGCACCACAGCTCACAGCAACACCGTATCCTTTATCCACTGAGCAAGGCCAGAAATCGAACCTGAGTCCTCACTGATGCTAGTGAGGTTCATTAACTGTTGAGCCACAACGGGAACTCCACATGCCAAAACTTTTTATATGTTGTATTTTCGTTCAGTTCAGAATGTTTTTCATTAAATCTGGAAAATTCTCAGACATTTTCTCTTAATATATTGTCTCTCTTTTACTGTCTCTGTAGTTGTCTAGGTGACATAAGTTGAACCATCCCCTTTCATCCTCTTGTTTCTTAACCTTTTTTTTATAATGGTCATCTCATTTTTATTTAGTACTCTGTTTAAATTCCTCATTTCTGTCTTTAAGTTTTTCAACCTTGCTTAAATTCATCTGTTAATAGTTTGACTATATCTTTCATTTCTAAAAGTCTATTTAGTAATTTTTAAAAAATCTTTTTCGTTTACACGTTAAAGAGGGTTATGTAGTCTCAAGTTTTTTCGTTTGTTTTGTTTTCTTGTTTTTGGCTGTGTCCATGGCATGTGAAATTTCCTGGGCCAGGGATTGAACCCATACTACAGCAGAGACCTGAGCTGCTACAGTTTCAGTGCTGGATCCTTAATCGGCTGTGCCTCAAGGAAACCTTCCTCAAGTTAATTTATTTTATAAAGACTTCGTGATACTGGAGTTCTCGTCATGGCTCAGTGGTAACAAACCCAACTAGTATCCATGAAGACACAGGTTCAATCCCTGGCCTCACTCAGTGGGTTTAGGATCCCGCATTGTCGTTAACTGTGTTGTAGGTCGCAGACATGGCTTGGATCTCGAGTTGCTTTGGCTGTGGTGCAGGCTGGTAGCTGTAGCTCTGATTCGACCCTTAGCCTGGGAACCTCCGTATGCCATGGGTGTGGCCCTAAAAAGCAAAAAAGAAAAGTTCTACAGAATTTTCATAGTATAGAAAGTAATTCTGTTCAACAAGATAGTGATCAAAAAAATCTGAAAATCTTTTTGCTACAAACCCTTACAAATCCTAGATTAAATATAAACTTAAAATAATATTTTTAATAAGGAGACATATTTAAAAGAAAGAAGGGGAAACGCAGAGGTATAGAGACAAAAAAGGATAAGGAAAACTTGTGGGTTAGATGCAGTTCCCCCAGTGGGGAACTCTGCAAGGGATAAGAAAGAAAAAATCTTTGGATCCACCATAGAAAGGGAGTCGAAATTGAGACTAAAACTGTGCTCCTTGCATAAAGCTAAAATTCTTACTGAAAGATTAAACTAAAAAACCCTGTCTACTGGTATAGGAAGAAGACAGCAAGGCATTCTATCTTGTTTCTGGGTTCAGCTCATATCAGAATTCATATCAGAGCCAAATGTGTGGCTCATTTAGGTTTGGGATTTGGAGCTGAGGTTCACATAGGAAAGCAACATGAAAACTGGTCAGGAGATAGTATTATTGGAAGAAAGCAAATGTAAAATTATCTGGAGGGCAGGTTCTGGGTAAGACAGAGCAAGCACATTCCACTCTGTCTTTCCCACTGAAAGCAGCTGTAAAACCTGGACAGAATGCCTGAAGCGGTTCTTTGAACTATGAAAAGTAAAGCGGGAGGGCATATTGGTATAGGCAAGAATCAAAAGTATCAACAAATTGAAAGATTTAAATAAGACCTGGAGTATCATAAAAATCATACTAGGAGCTCCTGTCGTGGCTCAGTGGTTAACGAATCCGACTAAGAACCATGAGGTTGCGGGTTCGATCCCTGGCCTTGCTCAGTGGGTTAAGGATCTGACGTTGCTGTGAGCTGTGAAGGTTGCAGACGCGGCTCGGATCCCGTGTTGCTGTGGCTGTGGCGAAGGCCGGCGGCTACAGCTCCTGTTAGACCCCTAGCCTGGGAACCTCCATATGCCGCGGGTGCGGCTCTACATAAAGGCAAAAAGACAAAAAAAAATAAAGTCATACTTAAAATGTACAGGATACAATCCGAAGTTGCTTTACTATATGAAAAACCACATAAAGATAAGAAACATCAATGGTAAGATGACAGAGACGATGAAATTATCTCACACAGCCTAAGCAGATATAAAAATGCTCGTGAACACTTTTTTTATATTTTATTTCATTTCATTTTTTTGGCTTTTTAAGGCTGCACCCATGGCCTATGGAAGTTCCTAGGCTAGGGGTCTAAATCAGAGGTACAGCTGCTGGCCTATACCACAGCCAAAGCAACTCGGGATCCAAGCCGCATCTGCGACCTACACAGCTCACAGCAGTGCCAGATCCTTAACCCACTGAGCAAGGCCAGGGATCGAACCCACATCCTCGTGGATCCTATTGGAGTTCATTAACTGCTGAGCCACAAAAGGAAGCTCCAAACACTCTTGAAACGTATTTAAAAGACCTCTCCGGTGGGAAGCTTCTACATTCCAGTTGCAAGAATTATCACTGGGGGAGGGGGAGAGAAAGTGTTATAAAAGTATGTTCTGATCAAAATTTACAAACAAGGCAACCAATCCACTTGGAGTTAGAATCAGCAGATATACAAACAGAAGGACAATATCACAAATTATTTTATTTTCGTTTTTTTAGGGCCGTACCCAGGCTAGGGGTCTAACAGGAGCTACAGCTGCCAGCCTACACCACAGCCACAGCAGCGCAATATCCGAGCTGTGTCTGCGACCTACACCGCAGCTCACGGCAATGCCTGATCCTTAACACACTGAGCAAGGCCAGGGATCGAACCCCCAACCTCATGGTTCTTTAATCGGATTCGTTTCCGCTGTGCCACAACAGGAACTCCTGTGCAGCTGATTTTTAAGAGAAAAGTTCTGCAGGAGTTCCTGTTGTGATGCAGGGAAAATGAATCTGACTAGGAACCATGAGGTTGCGGGTTCGATCCCTGGCCTTGCTCAATGGGTTAGGGATCCGGCTTTGCGGTGAGCTGTGGTGTAGGCTGGCAGCTACAGCTTCGATTCGATCTCTAGCCTAGGAACCTCCATATGCCGAGAGTGCGGCCGTAAAAAGCAAAAAAAAAAAAAAAAAAAAGGAAAAATCAACTGCACAAAACCAAAATTGGAGGTCCAAAAGTTTAATAACTCATTTTTTGCTAGAATTACTAGAACTTTTATACACACAAAGATACATAAGTGTAAATGTGAATTTGAGTTTATACACATTTATATATGTCTCAGGTTAGAAACTGTCTTCTTTGAATTAGAAAAGATTCTTCTGTTGTGGAGTTCCCACTGTGGCACATTGGGGGTTAAGAACCCAGCTGCAGTGGCTTCGGTCACTGTGGAGGTATGGGTTCAGTCCCTGGCCAGGGAACTTCTATATGCTGTGGGTGCAGCCATTTAAAAAAAGGGGCGGGGGGAGAGTTCTTATTATCTCTTATGACTCTGGAAAAAACACTGTTTTCTTTGGAAAAAATATTCTGAATATAATTGAGTGGTTTCAAATTACAACTTTTCAGGTACTGTGGAAGGGGCTTTTTTTTTTTTTTTGGAGTCGCACCCACGGCATGTGGAGGTTCACAGGCTAGGGGTCTAATTGGAGCTACAGCTGCTGGCCTATGTCATAGTCATAGCCACAGCAACGCAGGATCCGAGCCACGTCTGCAATCTACACCACAGCTCATGGCAGTGCCGGATCGTTAACCCACTGAGCAAGGCCAGGGATCGAACCCACAACCAAATGGTTCCTAGTTGGATTCATTTTGGCTGAGCCACAACGGGAACTCCGGGGCACTTTTAATTTTTAAGAACAAAAGTAAACATTGCTCTAAATAACTAAAGAGGGCTGAGGTTACTTTTTCTTCTGTTTGCATGGTATCTTTTCTCCTTTTGGCATCCATTGTAAAATTCAGTAGAATCTCCATGTAGGATGGGATCACCTTTTTCTTGCAGTGGCTTCTTGTCAGAAACATGCTCTCCCCTTCTTTCCTGCCAGGAATGAGTAGTGACAGTGATATTGAATGTGACACTGAGAATGAGGAGCAGGAAGAGCACACCAGCGTGGGCGGATTTAGTGACTCTTTCATGGCACAGCCCCCAGATGAAGGTACAGCACATGGTGTCATTTCACAGTGATTAATGAAATGTCTCTTCTGCTGCTGCTGCTTCGTTTGCTTCTGTTTCTGCTTCTGCTTTTGCTTTTTTTGCTTTGCTGCTTCTGCCTTTTTCTTCTTTAAATTATTGTCATTTGTGAGGTAACCTTCTGTGGGGTAAACTAAATGGTGAGTACTGCAAAGAGAACCTTTTCTGACTTCTTAGAAATGCATGCAGATTATGGAATCATCAGTTTTTATTCTCTCAGTCTCCTAAACAAGGTCTTAAGAAAAAAATTCACTGAAACCCATTGTTAGTAGGTTTTTTGGTATATTTCAGATGTACAATATGATATATGTATCCATTGCAAAGTGATCACAATAAGTTAACATTCATCACCCATTGTTAATATTTTATCCAGAGACCTTAATGATCAATCTGTTCCTCTATAAGAGTTTCTGAAATGACAACATTGTCAGGCTTATGTTGATTGTCAGCTTTATATTTTTCATATTTCCTCAATATTCTGTGTTTTTTTCATTACAGAGCTAAGCATTTGCTGATTTTTTTTCTTTCTTTTTAGGGCCATACCCGCAGCATGTGGAATTTCCCAGGCTAGGGTTCTGTCGGAGCTACGGCTGCCAGCCTACACCACAGCCACAGCCACACCAGATCCGAGCCGTGTCTGTGACCTATACCACAGCTCAGGGCTTCGCTGGATCCTTAACCCACTGAGGAAGGCCCGGGATCTAATCTGCGTCCTTATGGATGCTAGTCAGATTCGCTTCTGCTGAGCCACAGCGGGAATTCCATTTGATGATTTTTAAGTATTAAAATACTCTTAGTAGGGAGTTCCCATCATGGCACGGTGGAAACGAATCTGACCAGGAACCATGAGGTTGCGTGTTTGATCCCTGGCCTTGCTCAGTGGGTTAACGATCCGGTGCTGCCATGAACTGTGGTGTAGGTTGCAGATGCAGCTTGGATCCTGTGTTACTGTGGCTGTGATGTAGTCCGGCGGCTACAGCTCCAGTTAGACCCCTAGCCCGGGAACCTCCACATGCCGTGAGTGCGGCCCTAGAAAAGGCAAAAAGACAAAAAAAAAAAAAAAGATACTCTTAGTAATTTTCTCTGCTTCTAAATGAAGGAGCCAGATTTGGAGCAAGTTATTTTTGAGTGCTGATATGTTCTACATTTGTAGTGATATTTTCATGTGCAGTTGAATTGGCTTTGAAATACATTTCATATTTACAAAATCGTCTTCAGAGTGTACATCATTGTCATTTCCTGTTCTCTTCTTCAGCTGCTCCCACAATGTCCCTAGGAGGATAAAGTGAGGCAGTGCCTTTGATCTTCTAATTGTAGGCACCTAGTACACATTTTGATTTTTCTCCTTCATTTTCTTTTTTGTCTTTTTATGTCTTTTGTATCCATTGCAAAATGATCACCACAATAAGTTAACATTCATCACCCATTGTTAATATTTTGTCCAGAGACCTTAATGATCAATCATAGGATCATATGGAGGTTCGCAAGCTAGGGGTCGAATCGGAGCAATAGTCACTGGCCTACGCTGTAGCTACCAGCCTACGCCACAGCCACAGCAACAGCAGATCTGAGTCACATCTGTGACCTACACCACAGCTCACGGCAATGCCAGATCCTTAACCCACTAAGCAAGGCCAAGGATTGAACCTGCATCCTCATGGATACCAGTCAGGTTCATTAACCACTAAGCCACGACAGGAACTTCTCTCCTTCATTTTTCATTTGTGTTTGCTTACACTTAATTCAGATAAAAAATTCTCTCAAAACAGATTTGTTCACAACCCAGCACATGTTTATCATTTAAGTAATGCCCATCGTGAGGTTATTTAGAGATATGTAAAAGAAAATACTTGTCTTTTAAAAATGTTATCTTCTTTAAATTTTTTTATCCTAGATGCACATTCCAGTTTTCCTGATGGTGAACAAATAGGCCCTGAAGATCTCAGCTTCAATACTGATGAAAACAGTGGAAGGTAATTTTCAAATCAAGAGAACTGACTTGGCAAGCTACCTTGACCCTGAAATTTGCTGTAGTTGGTGCTCAGACTTGTCATCAGTCAGATAATCAGATTTGGTCTTCTTTTTTTCCATCATTTCTTCTTGAAATAGTAATTCTGAAACTTTAGAAAGTAGCACAGTTCTAGTATAAGAAATTAGTACACAGAAAAAAATTAACAGCGTGGGGAGAATTCTGTGTAATGTAATGAAATAACAGCGTAGTCCTCAGTTAATTTAGTAAATTAGTGTATTCATAAAAGACAGTCTGTCTACTACAACAGAAGGTCAGTTAACTGCCAGAAAATGTACCTAGAGACAGTGCATGCCCTCAGTAACCTGCTCAGCATCGGTGCTCTTCTGTCCTTGGCTAGACACTCAGTTGTGTTTAAGTGACCGCCTTTATATTTTGGGTTTTAACTATAGTTTATAGTTTCATTAGTGCTTGTAGGTTAATAGGCAGAAATATTAATTATGTGTAAATTCTGCCCTGTAGATACTTTTTGGTAATAACTGAAATAACACTAGACTGAATCTCCTCTTTGGAAATGTTGACTGACTGAGGTTAATTTATTTATCTTGTTTGTTCAAGTGCAGGCACACTGAGTATGGCACATCATCTTTCTTTTGTGCGACTTCTACAAATGTAATTTTAAATAAATTAAGCTTATGTGGTTTGGTATGTTCCTAGTCACATGAACACATGTAAGAGCATTTAAAATTCTTCCATTTTTTCTGCTTCTTACTAAACAACACAGCACAGCAAATATTTTAAAACCTCTTTTCTCCTTTATTTTCATTGGTTGGACATTGATTTCAGTGTCAGTACATTTAAAGATTCATACGTATTCCTCAGTGGCTTATGTGAAACTGTGGTGTAAAGTTCATTTTTGTACTCAGAATTAGTCCAAAATAATTGTTAGACTTCACCATTGTGCTCCTGCATTTGTTTTTGAGCTGCTGTACCATTTGTAAAAATTACACTGAAAGCTGACTAAGAGACTCTTGAAAAAGCATGAATATATATACATGTGAGAGGCATCTCATCTGCTTATCTTTTACTTAGTGAATATTTTTCCCTTTTCCGTGTCTGGTGTCTTGCCGAATGCTGTGATTCATGGTTTGCTTTTGTTCAAAACAGTTTGCACTTTTTGTTAATAAAATGAACCTGAGAAAATGTTATGCCTCTGAAATTTATTAAAAGTGGAACAGGAAGCCCCTTATTTTGTTGTTCATATTGCCTGTGTATAATAGAGGCTCTTGAGCTGCTAGTAAATGCACAGGGAAGTTAAAAGACTTTATTTATAATATCCATAATGGTTGCTTTTTCTTCTTAAATTAGTTGGAAATATCTAAACAACATAGAAGAAGTAAAAGTTTAGCATTTCTTTACTACTATAATAGCATTGGCATGCTGTTGTGTGGTATAGGTATTAGGTAGTTTATTGTGCGTGGTCTAAAACATTGCCATTAAGTTCTTTTACACATTTCTTTTTCGGTTTGATGGAAACGTATTCATGTTCATTACATTTTGATGAGATATTTTAAATCCAGCTTTATTTCTGTACCTGCATTGTAATAGGTGAAACTAGAATGTAAGAATTTTGCACCTTTAGTGTTGAGAACGTTAAGAATTTATTTTGTAGATTTGATTTGGTAGATATATATAAGGCTTTATTTTGTAGATTTTTTTTTTAAAATAATAAGCCTTATCAGTGTGATTGACTCGACTTTTGCCTAGCTTGCCCTGTATTTGATATAGAACTGAGTGCTTTCCCATGTATCTTTGTAGTTCTTATTTTCAAAATGGGAAACCACATGTGTTTAAAAAGTAAGAGAAGCCTGAAAATGGACTATTCGTTTGGGGAAATTTTATGAGCTTTTAGCAGAAGTAACTTAATCATGAGATTCTCCTGGGTCATTAATCAATACAGTAGCATTTTGAAGTGTTCTTCTGTCCTTTATTGGGGGGAGGGGAACTGGCTGTTTTTCCTTTTAATCACAAATGTTCTTATTAGCCTTTACTCTTGTTTTTCATGACCTTGGGTTTTTTCAGTCAGTGGATTACCCAGATCCGGAATGGCATAGAGATCATGGTACATTTTGGATCTCTCAAGTATTTTTCAGTCTTACACTCTCAGGTTATGTATAAAAGCAATTAGCAGTGCTGCTCTCATTTTAAATGAATTGAGAATTGGTTGAGACCCTTTTATATTGGAGAAATTTCAGTTCACCATGTCCACAAGACTACTTTTGGTTGTTACAGCTGTAGGAAAATTTGAAGATAGTTCTTCTCTTTTTTGGGCCTCATCCTTGGTATGCAGAAGTTCCCAGGCCAGGGATCGCAGCCACACTGCACCAGCAGAGCCAGTGCTGGATCCTTAAGGATCCTGTTAGACCACTGGGAAACTCCTGAAGACATTTATTCCTTTATGCTTGCTCAAAAAATTGTAAGGAAAATTATTTGAACTTAATTGGTCTATTGTCTTCTCAGGTATTTTAGGAACCCAAGCCTTTTGTACCATATTCTGATTCCACATTGAGAATAAACTCTGTGGAGTTCACTGGTGGGCTAGTGGTTAAGGATTTAGTGTTGTCACTACTGTGGCTTGGGTTTGATCCCTGGCCCAGGAACTTCTGCATGCCATGGCCATGGCCAAAAAAAAAAAAGAGAATAAAGTCTATCTCTTGAAAAACAAAAAAGTAAGGTTCCAAAGAAATGTAACTGCCCTCCTGGCATAAAATTCTCTATTTTTATAATTAAACTTGACAACAGGTTTTATGAAAAAAAAACAAAAAAAAAAGCTTGTATGTAGCTAAAGGATGTACTCAAAAGCACTTCTTCTCTGATGAAGAAAATGTCATGTCTGTTTTGTTGGGCTCCAGCTCACTCAAGTATTATTGTTTGTGAATTATAAGCTTGTAAGAAATATGTAGCATATACAGTTCTACACAGTCCACTGAGGAAACCTCTGGGTTTCAATTAACAAGTATATCTGGCATTCCCTCTTGGAGTAGACAAACTGTTCTTGGGCTAAATCCCCACCACTTTGTTTTTGTAAATAAAGATTTATCAAAACATAGCCCCATCCATGGGTCTTCCCTGGTGGTTCAGTGGGTTAAGGATCCAGTGTTGTCACTGTTGTGGCTGTGGTTCAGTCCCTGGCCTGTAAATGTCTGCATGCCCCAGTGTGACCAAAAAAAGAGAACATGGTTCCATCCATTCATTCACAGGTTGTACACAGCCGCTTCTGCCTTGCAGAGGCAGTTGAGTAGCTGTTAAAGAATCTGAATGGCACAGAGCCTCAAATATTTACTCTTAGCCCTTTGCAGGTAAAATTTGCTGACCTCTGCTGTAACACTGATAGTAATAGGAACTTTACTCTTTTTTTTTTTTTTTGGTTTAGATTTGAGAAAAGCCATGATTTTTAAGTCAAAAAGATCAAATAGTTGGAGTTCCTGTTGTGACACAGTGAAAACGAATTGGGCTAATATCTATGAGGATGTGGGTTCGATCCATGGCTTCGTTCAGTGGGCCAGAGATCCGGCGTTGCTGTGATCTGTGGTATATGTAGGTCGTAGACGTGGCTCAGATCCTGTGTTGTTGCTATGTTGTGTGGGCTGGAGGCTGTAGCTCCAGTTCAACCCCTAGCCCGGGAACCTTCATACGCCTCAGGTGCAGTTCTAAAAAGTAACAAAAGGAGTTCCCATCGTGGCACAGTGGAAATGAATCCAACTAAGAACCTTGAGGTTGCAGGTTTAGTCCCTGGCCTCGCTTAGTGGGTTAAGGATCCAGCATTGCCGTGAGCTATGGTGTAGGTCTCAGACTTGGCTCGGAAATGGCGTTGCTGTAGCTGTGGTGTCGGCCAGTGACTGCGGCTATGATTTGACCCTTAGACTGGGAACCTCCATATGCAGTGGGTGCAGCCCTAAAAAAAAAAAAAAAAAAAAAAAAAAAAAAGAGAGATCAAATATTTGATTAGTTGCTTTGTGCTTAGTTTTGTGATATGGGTTGTTGGGTAGCTTCTATTTTATTCATTCTAGAATCACAGTAAGACCGAAAGATCAAAAGATTTCTTCGAAGGTGGAAGGACCTATTAGCTCCCCGCCCCCTTCCTTTTTACAGCCATATCTGTGGTATATGAAAGTTCCTGGGCCAGGGATCAAATTGGAGCTGCATCTGCTGGCATACACCACCATGGCAACACCAGATCTGAACTGTATCTGCAGCCTACACCGCATCTTGCAGCAACACAGGATCCCCAACCCACTGATCAAGACAAGGGATCCAACTCACATCCTCACAGAGACAATGTTGGGTTCCTAACCCCCTGAGCCACAGCAGGAATTCTGCTATTAGCTTTTAATAGTGGGATCTTTGGAAAATACAATTCCTTTCACAGTTTTCAGCCGTATTACGTACTAAGTTTGCACCTGATTCCTCAGTGCTGCCAGGAACCTTCATGTTTTCCCTCTTCCTTTAGGTAGTCTTATGCCTAGGCCCCTTGACTCTGCTAGATTTTAGGTATCAGTGAGGGAGGAGATGAGAAGATAGCAGTTTTTTTTCCCTCTTCTCCTTGGTTGTTCATGATCTGGTCTGCAAGAGAGCTCTCCCCTGTTCTCCTTGTGACTGAAACCACACAGTCTATGTAAATCATGAGTAGTGGACCCAGATTTCCAGTGAGTTGCTCTGTTACACTGGCTCTACTTTCTGATACTTTCTATACCCTAATAGAGCCCCAGCCATTTATTCCCCCCCTTTAAACTTTTCCTCATTTTGCTGAAGTGCATAGTTTTCTCTTAGTGTCATTATTTAATGTTTTTATATCAGGTTAGGTCCTGGAAAGTTCTCCATAATAATATTTTCTCCTGGGCCTGGAGATGTAGTAGTAATGCATGCATGAGGCCCAAGCATATTGTTTCTGGACAACTTAGACTATGTTGTTGAATCCTTAAGTAACTTTTGAGGTAGATGAACTATGTGTCATACTCATTTGACAGAGAAACAGGAGGTTCAGGGAGTGAATTGTTGGTCGGGTACTTTTTCTAATTTGTCCCACTTGAGCCAAATCCAGCATTTTGATACCTACTGATTAAGAACCTAAATATTGTCTTATTTTTTAACTTATTTTGAAATCGTTTTTTAAATTTGTTTAATTTTTTTGGCCCATGACATGCGAAAGTTCCTGGGCCAGGGATTGAACCCGAGCCACAGCAGTGTTAACACTGAGTCTTACTAGTAGGCCACCAGGAAACTCCATTGAAATGATTTTAGATTTGTGAAAGAGGTGCAAAAATTTTGAGACCCTTCCCACACACCTTTCACCCAACTTCTACTTTTGTTAACATCTTACGTAACCGTAGGACTGCGACCAAGAAACTAGTCTTGTTTACAGAACTGTTACTACAGAATTTGATCAGATTATACCAGTTAATTTCATTCATGTCCTTTTTCTGTTCCAGAACCCGTGTTGCACTTAATTGTCATATTCCCTTAGTATCCCCCAGGCTGTAACAGTTCTTGGTCTCCCTTTGTCTTTCATGACCTTGACATGTATGAAGAAGACCAGTTATTCTATAGAATGTTCTTCTCTTTGGTTTCATCTGATGTTTTCTCATATACAGTTGAAACTGTGCACTGTTGGGAAGGTTTCCACAGAGCTGATGTGCCCTTCTCAGTTTATCGTATCAGGGGCTCTGGGTTGCAGCTATCTATCAATAGTATTGATAATACTTGGTTAAGGCAGTGCCTGCTAGGAGTCCCACTACTTACCATTTTTTCCATCTGTAATTACTAAATATTGGGGGCAAATACTTTAAGGATATGCAAATATTCTGTTGCTGTTTAAACTCTTACAAATTTTAGCACCCACTAGTGCGTCTTGCCTTCCTATAGCAACTATTACTACCGTGTTTTATGGTGACTTTCCATTTCCCTAATTTCTTCTACATTTATTAGATTTCTATAAGAAAGAGAGTTGTCTTTTCTTCCCCATTTAGCTTTTTTTTTTTCTTTTTTGCCACAGCATGCAGAAGTTCCCAGGCCAGGGACTGAACCAGTACCATAGTTGTAACCAGAGCCACAGCAGTGGCAATGCCAGATATTCAACCCACTGAGCCATGAGGGAACTTCCCCATTTAGATTTTTTGTTTTTTAATTTTTTTTTGTCTTTTTGCCTTATCTAGGGCCACACCCGCAGCATATGGATCCCTTTCCGTGGGTAGAATAGGAAACATATACATTTACTCATGCAACATACATATTTAAATGTATCTCTGTGTATGTATATGTAAATGCGTATTTTAAGGAGAAAAACCATGAGTCATGTCAAAACACTTTTCCAGACTTTTTTAGGTCCTAGGATTCAGAGGTACATTAGTTCTTCTCTTCCCTATTCTCTTGAGTGTGATTATGTGATTCATTTGTAATATAGTTAAATTCATCTGTTATAGTCTGCATTCTACCCTCCCGCATTCATCCTAGTTGATTTTTAAATTCACACGCATTAAAATTCAGTCTTTGTGGTGTATACAGCCCTGTGGATTTTGACATATACAGAGGCATTTGTTCGCCACCATAACGCTACACAGAGCAGTTCAGTCACCCCTAGATTCCCTTGTGCTGGGCCTTTATAAGTAAATCCCCTACTCCCACCCCCTACCCCTGGCAACCATGATCTGTCTTCTCTGTCCTTTTAGTTTTTCCTGTTCCAGAGTGTCCTGTAAATAGAATCACACAATATGCCGCCTTTCACTTAGCAAAATGCAGTTATGTTTTGTCCACTTGTACAAAGTGGAGCATTATTCCTCTTTACTGCTGAGTAGTAGTTCACTGTCTGGGTGTATCTGATTTATTTATTTACCCATTGAAGGACTTTTGGGTCATCTTTAGTTTAGGGTGGCTATGAACCTTATAAACTTTGTGTGTAGTTTTTGTGTGAACATAAGTTTTCATTCTCTAGGGTAATATGTGCCTTGGAATGATATTGCTGGGTACATAACAAAGAATTTGGCTGGCCTTTGTCCCTGGTTCCTGGGATGTAGCCCCTTTGGTACTTGGGATTCCTGAGATAGAAGTGTCTCTGTTAACTTGTGGACCCTGATAATTTGTGTTAATGAGATGACTTGGGCTAGGGACTAGGCCTCTGAGTCACGTGATAGCCTAAATAGTTCAGCCTCATTGCCAGTGAGTGAGTCATGCTTATATAATGAAACCTCACTAAAAACTCTGGACACTGAAGCTCAGCTGAGTTTCCCTGGTTGTGTCATATATTGATGTTTTGGCTGGGTGACATGCCCTGGTCATAAGGAAGCTTCACACTGGGACCCTCCTCATCTTTGTTAACAGTAATTTTTGATTTCTAGCATTTTATTGTTTCCCTTTCTTTGCTGAAATCACCCATGTGATCTTACACATTGTCTATCATTTCTTCAATGTATTAAATTCTCTTACCTCCAGAATCTTTGTCATTCATATTAGACTCCAGTTCCAATGATTACTGCACTCTGAATATTTTTTCATGTTTTCAGATGCCTCTCTCTGTTTTTTTGAAAGTGACACATTTTGTGTAGGACAGTTAGATAGTTTGGTGAATAGTTTTTATTCCTAAAAACAGACAGGCCTTTTCCTGCTGCTTAGACCTTTAATACAGAGCTTGAAAAATCTAGTTAGGAGTTGTGGGGGTTTGTTTCTTGTTTGTTTTTTTTTTGGCTCTAACCACAGCGTGTGGAAGTTCCCAGGCCAGGGATCAAACCGGTGCCACAGTTGCGGCCTGCGCCACTGCTGTAGCAACACCTGATCCTTAACCTACCGTGCGAGTCGGAATTTCCCTAGTTGTGTTTGGTTTGAGGTTCGTTGTTGCTATGATTAACCTCAGTGTCTTCGAGTCCATATAGCAATACATTGCATTTCTGATTGGGATCGGATTACCAGAGCAGTGTCTCTTCTGACCCCCCAAGTTTAGGGCTTGTCTTTTTACTGTGCCTCAGAGAGTTGTTAAGTCTGCGCGCTTTTGTTGCTCTCCTGTCCTTCTCCCAAAGGCGCTGTGTTATTTGAAGCAGGAGACAGGGAAGGGACTGACATTGTTGGATTCAGCTGTAGCTTTAGGCACTGTGTGTGTGAGTTTACTGTGTCTCCACTCGCTTGGAGGCCTAGTGATAATCCCTCCTTCCCAGGAGTTTTTCTTCCCTGTTCCCTTCCATCAGCTGCAGTGACTTTTCACCAGTGCCCTAAGGATGGCAGTGTTTGTGGCCTTTACCGTATAGAATAATACTTCTGTAGAAGGGATGGGGGAAAGGGTCAGAGTTTCTTGACCCTGCTACATCCTCTTGCTGGATCTGCACCACTTTGACCCTTCGTAGGGCTCTTATCAATCTTTTTTGTGAGCACCTGGTAGAGTTTGCAAGCACTAATTCTGCTGCCCCCAGACTTCATGCTGTCCTGCCAGCTCATACTCTACCTGCATCAATTCATTCCTGACTCAAGCTAAACTGTTTGTTCCGGTGTCTGCTTACAACTACTCTATGAAAACTAGTGCCAATGGCTCCTCTCTCCCAGCAGGCACCTGCCCCTCTTTTGGTTTGGGCCAGTGGCAACCCTGGCTCTCTAATGGGTTTGAAAAAAGTCATAATTTGAAGATAATCTGGCTTTTTTTTCTTTCTTTTTTCTTTTTTTGGTAAGAGTGGAAGCAATATTTCTCTTAGCTTTACATTTCAGAGTTAGAAGCTGGGAAGTACTTTGGTTTTAAAATATATATATATATAATTGTTTTTTAATTAAAAACATAAGCACCATTAATTTTGGATTCACAATTCAGAAAGTAATGAGTCGTTAAAATTTTCCATCCAAAAGAATTTTATACTTATTTTAATTATAAAGGTGATAAGATTATAAAAAGTTTGGGAAATAGGAAACTGAAAGAGCTATGTGTGTATTCCATTTAGTTTTTTCTTAGTAATATTTTTAGAGTTCCCTTCACTTATCTCTAGTTCCCACATTGACCAATACATGGCTTCATAGTCTTAGAGAAGTTTCATATAAGTGTTAAAGTTCTGTTTAAGCAGGCTTAAGAACAAATGGTAACATCAATCATTATTATATAGTTATACGTAATATATAATATAAAGCCCATATATTTTATATGGGCTGCTCTATTTCTAAAAACCCTTTCCTCCAGTTGGTACATCTGTGTGTTTTTTCCTGTTACAGAAAGTCTTCTCTTCCAATCCTGTTCCGCAGATCCTCTGCCCAGCCAGGGCCCTTGCCTGAGTCCTGCAGGGCAGTTAAGTGCGTCTCCCTATGTGCATCTAGGAAAGCCTCCTCCGTAGGCCTCTCTCCTATTAGTTTCATTTGACCTGCCAATCCCATAGCAAATCTTATTTGGTTTAATTGCGCACCCTGAGTGCCCTTGCTCTAGGATCTCCCAGTTTAACAACTGGCAGGAACAACTTTTTCTTCTTTGGCTAAATTTCAGTTACTCACATAGAAGGCGGTTTCTCCAAATACATATCATTCCTGACAATTTTTCATTTATTTTTTCCCCTGGTCCTAAAGCAGGATAGAAAATCAGAACCTTGCACCATGAATCAGGGTACATCTCCTCTGGAGGTTTCACGACTCGGGGGTCTTGGACAACATGTTGCAGACAAGGTGTCCTCAGCTGCCCAGGACAGGAGCGCTTTCCTGCTCATCACCCCTTAACAACTGTTTTGGTCTAGAGAACTAGAGTTGTTTCAAATGTAAATTTAAAAGGATCTTCCATAAGATTATTCCTTAGTCAAGCAAAAGTAGGTTTTCCTAAAGTACAATAGAAGAGTGTTCTTTACTAATTGCTGTCAAAATTGATAACTTGGTCATATAGGTAAATTCCTGTTAAGTTCAATGAGTTCACTGTACTTAATGGTTCGCTTAATATCTTGCTGTATGATGCCGCTTCAGAGAGATGTTCTTTTGAACTAAGAATACTATATGGTTTTTTTTCAAGTGCAAAATTTGTTTCGTTTCCTGCTTAACAAACTCCTGCCAGTATGATTTTCAGACCTTCCCTTTTTTTTTTGGTCTTTTGTCGTTTTTAGGGCTGCACTAGCAGCATGTGGAGGTTCCCAAGCTAGGAGTCTAATCGGAGCTACAGCTGCCGGCCTACACCAACAGCCACAGCAACGTGGGATCCGAGCCGCGTCTGTGACCTACAGCACAGATCATGGCAACACCGGATCGTTAACCCACTGAGCAAGGCCAGGGATCGAACCCGCAACCTCATGGTTCCTAGTCAGATTCGTTTCTGATTCGCCACCATGGGAACTCCCAGACCTTCACAATTTTTTTTTTCTTGATTCTTATTTCCTTGGGTTCTGTATAAAATCATACTGGGTACTGAATGAATTTAGGAGTTTAAGATTGTCCTGTGAAATTAATTTTCTCAGACTTAATGGTGGGGAGAGGAGGGTAACAGTGCAGTGTATTGGTTAGATTTACTTAATTTTCAGGTTTAATGCCATTATTCCCTTAGATGCAAATGTCTTTCTTTAGCAGCTTCATTTCTGTTCTCCACATTGTTCTTTTTCCCTCCTGGTACTCTTTTTTTTTTTTTTTTTTCCCTCCTGGTACTCTCTTAAAAGCATGCCTCCTGACAGATTTTCAACCACAATTCACCTGATTATTATCTCCTTTCTTTCTTCCAGTTTGAAACAAAGAGGGGATAGACTAAGTGAAAGGGAAAAACTTAGGCTGGTTATAGAGTTTGAAGAGTTAAAGTAGTTGGGAGATTTAAGGAGTCAGTACTTAGCCATTGGCAGGTCCTGTTCCTCTTCTATTTTAGAATAATAACTCCCCACCCCAACATTAAACTTAGGGAGAAAACATGTATGAGATGTATCTCTTCTTGTTTTCTGGGGAGGAAATAACAGTTACAGCAGCACTTTAGCAAACTTTCTTTTTAAAATATTCCCACTTTAAAGTATAGAATGCTACCACCTCAGGATTTTTATTTTTAGTTCTGAGGGAATCCGCCTGAATCCCAGCACTAAATAATAACTTTCCTTTGAATAAAAAGACAGATGACTAGTGAGTGGTTTTAAATTGCTGCATTTTATTAAGATATTGGCAAAATTTCAACGTACTTCTTACCTGAATGAACAGTTTTAATAAATATGAAGGATCACTCATTACAACTGAACTCAAAAGTGAGCTGTAGAGGTTTTTGTAAATTGATAAATTTACTTGGTAAGAAATGATTCATTTCATTCGCTCCACTCCATAGAGAATTCTTTGCAGAGAAATGTCATGAACAAGAGAACAAAGCCTGTCTCTCACCAAAGAGCACCTAGAGTAAGAATTAACAATGATGTACTTGTGGATTATTTAATACATCAGAGTTTATTAGAGTATTTCTTTCTCCAGGACAACTGCTGTGTCAGTCTGGAGTTTCCTATCTTATTTCATATTTTCTAATAATACAATAAATAGTCTTCAAAATAGAAGATAAAATGCTGCTAGAGGAATTATTTAACACAGTACCTTTTGTCTGGGAAATAGTTATGTCGTAATACTGGTAGTACCTTGTTTTGAAAAAAATAACATTTAATCTATTCACAGATCAGAACAGAAGAGTGGGTTTTTGTCCTTTAATATTACGTGATTTTTAAAAGCTGAAAAAAGTATGTTTTCTTCCCTTTGCTCTTTAGGATCTAAAGAAAAACCGTCTTAAATTATGATATGACTAAAACTATAGTATCCCCTTTAATGGCCTTGCTTAGGTGAGAATGATCAATGAGTGGACAAGTTATATTTAAACATTAAAATAATAATTTAGGTCACTTTCTCACAAAGTCTCAGTAAGCCTTTGATGGGGAAGGAAGTACTTGAACCACAGCAGTTTTATCTGTAAACACTGGACATCTTTATGCGTCATTTCATCTGCCCATTGATGTTGCACTTGTTACTGGCACAGTGTTCAACAAAGGAGTGTGGTTGTCATGAAGATGCAGTGACACTTTACCACCACATTGACATTGTACCACTATAAATGTGGTCAGAATCAGACTCAGTGTTGACATCGACATTGTTGACATTGTCCTTGGGAAAGGTGTTACTTTCAAGGATCCTCCTAGTTAAACGCAAGAGTAACTTTATTCTTATTAATTCAAGGACAATGGATGGCACTTCTAGGTTAAAAAAAAAAGATATATACATGTATTTCCACCATCATTTTTAGTACAGACCTAAATGGGATTAATAGCCCCAGTATTTGGTGCTGTAATGTTGCTTAAGCTCATATATCCTTCAAAAGAACACATCCAGAAAGTGAACAGAGGAAACCTTTAAATTAGGGACTGATTCTCTTTGAAACTCAGTGAATGTACAAGGAGTTTGTATTGACTTCAGTTAGTGACTTGAAGTCTGTTTCCCTAACCAGTACTACCTTTCTTTTTTATATTTGTTTTACTATTTCCTATTCTAACAAAACTTTAGCAGGCAAACAAGATGATGCAGGTCATGTTAAATTGTAAAAGGGATACTGCCACTCTTAAGGACTGAGTGTAGAATTTCCACCACCACTAAATTACACAATGAATAAAAGTACAAAACACATAATTCACAGACTATACCTCAGCGTTAACAGTTAATATATATTATATACTTTTATATCTGTCTAATATTTTTACAATCACCAGATAGATACACCATCATTTTTAAATACAAGCTACAGAAATGTGTAGATACCATTAGTTAGAGGGGTACTTATTGCTTACGTCAGCAAGCAGCAAATAAGGGCACAGGATTTAAACTGAAGGGAACTACTTTCTATCACCAGTGGCATTAAGATATAACACTGCATTTCACAAAGCACTGCTTTTTATCTAGTTTATAGAACCAAGCAGCATATATCAGACCAATAACCACTACTTTAATATGTATTCTAGAATTTTAAAGGACTTACCTTAAATTGGTACTTAACTACTCTATAAATATGCATGTTGTGAACAAATGAATAGCTGCTATTTTTTACAACATTGGCTTATAACTTGACCACACTAGAACTACTTTGCTTTATTTTCTAGAGGGCTACCAGTATGAGAAATGGAGTTAACACTGCTTATGTAGTCACACCTACAAAATTCAGACCCTTAAAATGTCTGTCTGTCCCAATTTCATTCAACTGATTTTCCCCACTGAAAAAAACTATCACTTTTACCTTCTTTCCTTTCACCTTCTTTATTCTGATCAAACATTAGCAATAGACAACTATAGGAAAATCTTTAAAAATTTTTTTTACTTGGCTAAGTGCTTTTTGGACTATAATATATACCAATGTTCTGCTGCTTCTGTTTTCTTGTTTCCTTAGATAATTTGATTTGAAACTGACACTACACCTGATGGGTTGTTAACAAGATCTAGGCTTCAGAAAATGACAGACGTGAGTGAGGTCCATGGAATGAGGGTAAAGCAGCAGGATGGTGAAAAGATTCTGGTACTATAGTCGGAGCCATGTTTCCTCTTCCTTTTCAGCCATGTGTCACAAGAAAAAAGAAATGACTTCAAAATAAGGGAAAACAAATACTGAAAGTCTCTACTTATATCCAAATTAAAAAAAAATAAAATCTGTAGATTAATAATTTGTTGCTAAAGTGAAGCTGTTTTTATTTGATATAGCTACACTGGCACACAAAAATATGTTAGTCCTGTTTTTAAAAATCCAAGAATTTTAATCCTTCATTATGAGTCTGGGAAAGATAAGGTAATTTGTATTGGTATGCAAAAACACGATATAGGTCAGTGGACGTTTCTAAACAAGAGCATTTAGTGCCTCCTGGCAGGATGAGCATTGGCATGGCTGCTCCGTGGTTGACTCGAGGTTAAAATGTCATGTGGAGATAGTCTTGATTCTCAGAGAAACCAGGCTGCTTCACTAAATGAATCTGTTTATTAGTTTATTTGCTGCTTCATTTGCAGATATGCTTAAGACTTGAAACTGCAGAAATGGCAAAAAGCTGACAATTTCAAAATATCAAACGTAAACAAATAGAGATGAGAAACGTGTCTATTTCTGTTGTCTGAAGCTGTATGTAGCAGCAGGACTTGAACTTACAACTTAATAGACCTCAGTTTCAGTAATCTGCATTCTCCTTTGCACTTGGCCTCTGGACTTTAGGCAGTACTTTCAGCTTCTTCCACACCAATTATTTCATTCCCTTGAGGGAGACAGTGTTAAAGAAGTTAAAACTAGTATTTTTTTTCTCCAAAACCACTTTTTTACTGTAATAATATATGCTTTTGCTGTCTGTGAACTTAAAAAAAGGCATAAAAAATAGAAATACTACTTTTCTTTTAAAATGGCAACTTGATTATAGTATATTTGTACCTGAAATCATCTCTGTTAAATTTTATTCCTGAGATGAAGGTACAGTGAAAAACACATTAGCATCGTATATTAAAACCAATCGACAATGGTCTTCTAAAAAAGCAAATAATTCCATCAAAAGCACCATAACAGGTTATGAAACTCCCAGATAGCTATGGCCCTAGGAAATACCTTTTAATTCAAAAATTTATCAGTCTTTTATGTTATAGAAAAAATTAAGTGAATTTGACTATATACTGCCTCACAAGTTTGAGAATGACACTTTTACACTAGTTTTCTACTTTCATTGTTACCATTTAAATCCCATATGGCTTTTAGTCTTTTACCTACCAAAAAAGGGGAGGGGTTTTCCCTCATAGTCCCCAGTCTTTTGGGGAACATTCCCCAACTAGATCTAATTCTGCATTGTTTTCCAGAGATATATTAGACACATCAGACCAGATTTCACCTGCACGGAGATTTCAACACTATATATCCTGACTGAAATAACTCACAAGCTTCCACTAGTGATGTGAAAGGGGTGATGGGGTGGGGGTTGTATGTAGGTATGGAGACACATCACAGGGACCAGCTGTATAATTCTGCTAGTGAAAACCGCCAATACTTTTTTTTATTAAATTGAAAACACAATTGTATTGAGGTTCCTAGAGATCTATTTACATTTAAGAATTGAGCCATCCATGGTTTCATAATGAAGCACACGTATTTCAGAAACTTCTACCTTGTTTCTACTCTTGATAGTGATATTTTTATTGGGGAAGAGCTAGCTAGCCTACTTTAAAGAGAAAGTACTATATTTTAAAGCTCCAGGGAAGATCTGGATATGGAATATCGTTATGCTTTTTGAGTTTCCTCATCATGTTTTCACTGTACCCTTTCCAACTATTTTGCCTCCATGGTAGAGAACTTCTTAACATCCTATTTTTTTTCCCACTTCGAATAAGTGAGGACAGGCTAGTGCCCGCTTTGTGGGAAGGCTCTCGAGCAGAAAGAAAAGGATGAAACTTTGGATTAAACCTGAATCCATGGCGCCTCTTTGAGTAGTGGTACCGTAAATGAGATAATCTAGAAACTCTCTTTCCCAGGAATCTGAACTGTTCATTTTCCAATCTAGAACAAACAGGAGATAAGCTCTCCATTCTGCATATCTGCTGCCCTGTTGAACCCAAATTAAAAGAAGAGGGAAGCTCTCCAGCACCACTCCGTTCAGGCAATGATGATTGAACTGATTTTTTCTCCATTATTAACTCATTAATAAGATTTGCTTTCTTTGGTGCACCAGGACCAAACATCTCAACTGGTGGCAAAAACTGGGCACTGTGAGGTTTGCTTGCTTCTATTTGTGTGAGATCTAGGTAGCCTGGGTCTTCCAGCACGTTGATTTGGGACCCTGGGCTCAGGCTAGTTCTATCAGTGAATGAATCCACACGCCCATCATAGCCTAGATCGGCTGGTGCTGAGCACTGGTGCTGAGGCCAAGGGCGTTTGCACTCTCCATGATTCTCCTTATCATCCCCACCATCTTCTTGCCCTCCTTGAAAAGAGTTCTCTGTCCAATCTGATTCCTCACTAACATTTACAGCTTTGTTCATGTCCCTCAGGAATACCACAATAACAGTGATATTATCACTTGACCCAGCATCACGAGCTGATGCCACTAATTTGTGGGCAACCATGCTGCTGTCTCCATTATTCTCCTTCAGGTGGTCAGACACAACTTTGACTGCTTCGTCAGGGTTCACGGTATCATAGAAGCCATCACAGGCCAAAATGAGGTAGTCTTCAGTTCCATCCAGAACCGTAGAAGCAGAATCTGCATCCCCGCAGATATATGGCTTATGTTCAGCATCTCCTGTGAGAATTAGAAAATAAGTCAGATTTAGGTTTATTTTCCATTAAGTTTGTTTATGGCCAGCTCAGATGGCCTAGGCAAAGAAGGGCCTTTGGTTGACTGAAAAATGTTAGGAAGTAGTTTGTAGTTGAACATTGAGTGCTTGGAGTGGTGGTACAGCCTTCGGCCCAGTTAAATGCTGAGATAACTGATCATCTACAGTGCATTTTGGAACTTTCAGATCCAGACCACTTCCAGATCCACTGGTTGTTTACATTCACTGTTTTCTTAGTACTCGGAGAGAGCCTCAGCAAAAGGATCCTATACCTACTGAGTAACCAAGTAATTTATTGCTACAGTGGATATCCATTTATTTCTTTATATAAAGGACGGACTTTTTTGGACTAGGGTATCATAATTCATTCATAAACAGTAGTTTAAAAAGCATTTTACAAAGTGCTTTAACATTCCTAAAGTAGTAGTATATAGTTTAGTGGTTAAGGATGCGAGCACTGGAGTCACACTGCCTCGCTCTAGATCGTAGTACCTTGTTACTTACTCTCTTCAATTACTACCCTTTCTATTGTATTAAAACTAAACTATTTTTTTGCCTTTTTGCCAGAAACTAGTCTTTTTCATGTATTAGCCAGAACCATCTTCCTCAAGTATGCTTTTGATTTCATCAACTTCACTTCTATACCATGACACCTCCCAACAGCCTATTTCAGCTAATTATAACAATCATGGGGATTCAGTGTCTTCTACCAATCCACTTTACTGAATTTCTCATCCCCTACTCCACCTGACTGTATTATTATCATCATTATTTTCTGAATTCCAGCTCTAAAAATAAATGTGATCTGAGTCATACTGTTCCCCCAAATCTTGTTTTAGTGTTTCAATTAAAAGGCCACTGCAACTGTTAGTTTGGAACAGAACATACAAAGATTTGCACAGAGAAAATACTGCCAAAATTCTGGCTTTTCACCTGCTCTACTGTTGGATGTCAAATTCATGACATTTCGCCCCCAAATTTGGTAGGAGAGCATGATTATCCATTTCATAGTAGAAAAAGCAACATCCTTTTGTCTTCAACCTCCTCATTCCATATGCTAGAGACATCATGCCACTGTCAACTTTGGGTCATAAATCTGAAGGGCTCCTGGGGGAAAAAAACTGTTGAAAAGTTTTTTATTTTTAAAGTGTTCGGTGTCATTTCTAAGTAGAGTTGAACTCTGCTCAGGAGTCCTTTTTCTTGTCCCTATATAGTCCCCTATTTTATTCCATGAGATTTCCAAATATTTCTCTAATTCTTCAACTCTTTCCAATTAAATTATTGGTTGATGATAGCAGCCTACTTTCCTACTTCAAAGAAAATAAAGATTGTCAGGCCTCCTGAATTCCTTCAATTCCTACCCACCCCCCAGATTTAAAAAAAAAAAAAAAAACTTCAGACTTCAGTGAGTCACCTATATTCACAACCATTTTCTCAGAGCAAGATGTGCTTTTTGCCTTCTGAAAGCTAACTGGTGCTATTGAACCTAGCCCTCTAGGGCTCTGGCTTCTCTCTCATCTTCAATTTCTCTTCCACTTGCTTTCTTTTTCAGTCTTAAAAACATGCTAATATCTAAAATCTCATCCTAAAAGCAAAAATAATAAAAAGCAACCCTTTCCCAAATCAGCTTTTCCCTCAAGCTACCACAGTATTTCCCTTCACCACCAAACTGCCCAGGAACCTAAATCTATACATGCTCCTTTGTTCCTGCTCACTTTCCCTCACCTGAATGTTTTCCAGTTTTTCCACCTACTAATCCTACATTTCTTTCAAATGTTATCAATTATTTTCTACTTTCAAAATTCTTTTTTTTTTTTGCTTCTTAGGGCCACACCCGCGGCATGTGGAGGTTCCCAGGCTAGGGGTCGAATCAGAGCTACAGCTGCCGGCTTTCGCCACAGCCACAGCAACATCAGATCCGAGCCGCGTCTGCAACCTACGCCACAGCTCACAGCCAACGCCGGATCGTTAACCCACTAAGCGAGGCCAGGGATCGAACTTGCAACCTCATGGTTCCTAGTCGGGTTCGTTAACCGCTGCACCACGACAGGAACTCCTCAAAATTCTTTTTTTTAAACCCACATCTTAACTGACTTCTGCAGCATTTGACCCTGTTGACTACTTCTAGAAACACTCTTCCCCTAGCATCTGTGATACCCCATTTCTGTGTCTCTGATCCACTCCTGATTTTCTTCACTGGCTCCTCTGTTTCATAAATAGCACCAAGGCAGGGTTCTAAGTGTGGTGCATGTATTATACCATTTAATACAAAACCCCCATAAGTTAGGTACTGTTACTACTCCTGCTTTACAAAGGAACAGATACAAAGAAGTAAATTTCCCAAGCCCCACAGCTGGTAAAGTGGCAGAGCCAAGATGCGAATCCAGAAAGGACTTCATGTTATTACAGCGTAAGTAATGAGTCTCATCCTTGGTCTCTCTTCACACTACATATTCCTAGCAATGTCATCCATGCCTATAGTTTCAATTTTTATATATATTTCATATATCACTTTGTATGTATACATATCACTTCACAGGTTGCTAATATTATTGCCAATATGAGATGAATTCCCAAATCTCTACCTTCAATTCAGAACTCTCTGCTAAGCTCCAGATCTAAATTTCCAACTGCACATAAATGATCTCTTCCAAGACATCCCACAGGTACCTAGAATATAAAATATGTCCAAAATGAACTCATTATCTGCCCTCCTCCCTACCCCCCAAACTGCTGCTGCTTTATTACAAATGTTTTATCATCTCAATCACACAAGTCAGAAACCTGAAAGCTAACTTCCCTTCCCTCACCAACTGTCATTTCTGTCTCATCAGTTTTACCCTCATCTGTATCCCTTTTTAGCTGTCCTCATCACCATAACAAATTGTATCAACAGTCCCCTCTGAATGACTCTCATCTAGGCTTTCTACTGTAGGTCATCTTCCATAATCATTATAAATATTTATAAATACAAACCTGACACATGGGCCCTCTGCTTATTCACCTGGTAAAGTCCAGACTATCTAGCCTGGCATGTAAGCCGCTTTGCAATCTGGTGCCAATACTTACCTCTTACCACTCCTACCCTCTGTCCAGGCCTCCTCTACTTGTCACTGTTCCCTTCTAGAGCACATGTGTTTCTACTCCCCTATACCGGGGCCTCTCTAAATTGTCCTGTGTCCAACTTAGAAGGACTTCCTCTCTGAAGTCAGCCTTGTTTTCTTAGATTGTCTCCTATTCAAGGACATGCTTTCCCTGCTTTTCCTCCTTGTGTCGTATTTTTAGAAGCAAGAAAAAGCAAGTGTCCTAGAGTAAGTTGATTCTATAACAAGAATTAAAGATACCTCAATACTCTGACAAAGACAGTAAGGTCAAACGAAGCAGACTTTCGTTGGAGTTGTCAAAAATAATTCTATATGAGGGTGTGTTTTAGAAATCAGAAATTTCCCCCTTTTGGCCTTATTCCAGAGTTCCTAATAACTCCCTCAGTCTAAGATAAAGACAACTCTCAATTTTTCAAGAGGTATTAGCAGAATCTTTGAGCTTCCTCTTTCTCTCTCAGGCTTCTGCTGCTCACATTTGGGCCACTTCACAGCTTGCCAGCACCTTCCCAAAGAGTGGGAGGGAAATCACATCGATGGTGAACTGAATCAGTCCTTTTGAGATTTTGTTAATGGTCTGGACTTTTTTGGTAATCATAAGCAAAATCTGGGGATGAGACATCAATTCTATTTATCCACGTTATCCCCGTGTCAAACTACTTCATTTATTTAGGAAACGGTGGCTGAGAACTGCACTATTAATGCACATCATCCATTAGACACAAACATTGTTCTTTAAAAAAAAAAAAAAAAAAGAACAGAAAATGAAGCTAAGCTATGAAACCTAAAACAATAAACCGAGGCACCAAACTGAAACCAACAGAAATAGGAATACAGCCCAATTTTACTAAGTTTAGACAGTTTCATTGACTTTCATTGACTTTCCCCTTTTAAGAATCTGGGTCCCAGGGAAGCAAATCCTTTGAAAACCCAGTGTTATCTGACAAGTTACTATATTCCACATATAATAAAATTACATTTTCTGATTTTAATATAGTAAAAATTGTTTTCATCTAAAAAGCACATTTTTTTCCTATGAATTTATTCTGTGTTACGTCATTTTATTGAGAAAATATATATATATAAACAAGGTAAAATATTGGGAGGAGGCCGCCATTCTGGAAAATACTGATTTAAGCTAAGTATGACCCAAAATGGAATGAAAAAATGAGGATCGTTGTGGTTTTAAAAAGACTTGCGTGCCAAAAATTAAAGGCTTCCTTAAAAAAAAAAAGAAAGAAAGCCTGTAAGTTCTGCACTTCTTTTTTTTTGTTTGTTTGTTTTTGCCTTTTCTAGGACTGCACTCACGGCATATGGAGGTTCCCAGGCTAGGGGTGTAATTGGATCTATAGCCACTGGCCTACTCTACAGTCACAGCAACATGGGATCCAAACTGCGTCTGCAACCTACACCACAGCTCACGGCAACGCCGGATCCTTAACCCACGGAGCAAGGCATGGTTCCTAGTCGGATTTGTTTCCACTGAGCCACGACGGGAACTCTATATAGTTCCCTTTTAATAATGAAATTTATGTAAATGAGTAGGGCAAATAATTTTTAAAAAGGTATTATCCAAATGTTATTTTAAATAATAATTAAGTTTTCTGAACATCTTACTGTATCAGATTAATATAAGACAGTGTGCTGGAAGAGGACAGTTTGGAGAAACAAAAATTGGTTTTTCCTACCAATAGCTCTGGAGACCGACAGACTTCCGTTTACCCTCCAGGCACCAAACCAGACTACACAACCTCCGAGGGCCTCAATTCGCTGCTTTTCATCCTGCACAGCAATACAATAGAAAAAAGCAAATAATTGGATTCAGGATTTATTCATCTACCTTAACAGTAAACAAAAGATATAATACTCATCGGCTTCCTGGAAAAGGTTGTCATTATTTTTCCTTTGGAAGATGGGTGTGGTTGCTGAGATAAATGAAAATTAATAATTAGAAAACTGCCTTTGTGGCATGTACTCTTAACAGAACAGACCATACTTACCTCTCTGTCTGGTTTGTGTGGCTTCATTAGTTCAACGGCTTGGCCTTTTCTCACAAGCATAACCTGGGAATCACCTACCCAGGCCACATGTAGCATGCTGCCTCTGATAAAAGTCACCACTCCTGTGGTCCCACATCTTAAGCTCTGAAAACAATTTAAAACAAGAGTCAGTAAAAAATAAGGAGACATCAAATTCTCATTGAGAAGTTTGTAGACTTTCCATTTGGAAGCTAGACTGCTAATAACTATTTCACAAAGAGCAATTCCTATTTTCTCAATGCATTTTTATGTGCTTATATATATTTACATGTACACACACAAACACATATCCATTTTATCTGTGACATACAAGGCAGGGATGATTATCAACTCCATTTTATACACAGATAAAACTAAGGCAGGTTATGTGACTTGCCCAAGAGCAGGTAACTGATTAGTACAGAACTGAAATTTTTTTCTCCTAGTCCAGTGCTGAACCACTGTATCAAACTTCAGAATAAAGACTTCCATAATCTGATCTCTGTTTTGTTGCCAACCTGCTATATATTCAAGGGGAGAGTCCTAGCTCTACAAAACAACACATAAAGCATCTGATTGGCACTCAACAAATGCTCCCATACTTTGGATTGTAAGAGAGGAGCCAAAAGATGACATACATTCCCTGGAGCGTAGCGTTGCTTCTGCCTTTAAAAAACAAAACCAAGGAGTTCTCCTCATGGCTCAGCGGTAACGAACCCAACTAGTATCCATGAGGATGTGGGTTCAATACCTGGCCCCACTCAGCGGGTTAAGGATCCAGCGTTGCTGTAAGCTGTGGTGTACGTCGCAGAGGTGACTTGGATCTGGTGTTGCTGTGGCTGTGTTGTGGGCCGGCAGCTGCAGCTCTGATTTGACCCCTAGCTTGGGAACTTACACATTCTACAGGTGTGGCCAAAAAAAAGCCAAAACAAAACATAATCTCCTACAATAATTTTAGGTATCTTTGCTTTTGGAACACTGCATAAAAAACTAACAGCCTGGAGTTTCCCACAGCAACTCAGCACCACTGTACTTAATGCTCTTGAATCTCCTATATTAAAATGACATCTCCATTTGACATGAGTCACCACTAAATGAGCATGACTTTCTGTTACTAAGGACTTGGCCTAAATTAGAACCAGTGCGTCAAGGGTGGTAGAAGGCCCCTTGTATCCAATGAGAAAACAAGTTCTCATTTTTCCTATATAGGGAAAGTTTGTTATAAATCCTCACCCACCAATAAAATGTCTTCCCACACAGAATGTTCAAAAACTCAGCCCCCTAGAACACACGATAAAGACACTTCAGTGCATATGCCCTGGAGAGAACAGGAGGCAGGGCTGCTTCACAACAGGAATAGCTGCTGTCTTCCCAGCAGTTAGCAGCACATGGAAGCACACGAAGGAGAAAAGTAACTGCTGAGACAAACCTAAATTATTCAAGAGAACTGTTGGCAAGGATCACTGGCAAAGCAAATGAGGTGAATATGGTCAGAAAAAAAAGCCATGATTTTGAGGACACAGAGGAAAAGGGAGAGAACAGAGGATAAAAAGACAAGGTGATTCTCTTTAGTTTCATGTTGATTACAGATCACCTCTCAGGGGCCAGGTCTTGTTCTCAGTCAGAATGATGACAAGCAGCAGCTCCAAGCAGTGCCTGCCCTCAAGAGACAGCCAAGGTCTGAGGTCAACAATTGCATTTTGTTTTTTAGCCCCACCTCCACTTGCAAACCTTAATGGTTACTGTGGATTTGCATATTAATCTAAACCTGGGGTGCAGGTGGGGAGATACAGAATATTCCCCTTGCTTAACACCAAGTAGTTCTGAATTACTGCTTCATTCACTCCAAACCCCACTGTTGCTACGTAGCATAACTATGAGATCAAATAAATGGATTAAATGATTACCCTGTTCTCTCCAGGTCCATTTCAAAAAGAATGTTTAAATCATAGGGCAGGAGTCTTATTTTCTGTGTACATATAATTCTGCAGTTACTTTTATATTTTTATTTTTTTGCTTTTTAGGGCTGCCCCCACAGCATATTGGAGGTTCCCAGGCTAGGGTCAAATCAGAGCTGTAGCCGCTGGCCTACACCAGAGCCACAGAAACAAGGAATCCGAGCAGCATCTGTGACCTACACCACAGCTCAAGGCAACACTGGATCCTTAACCAGCTGAGCAAGGCCAGGGACTGAACCTGCGTCCTCATGGCTAATAGTTGGGTTCGTTGCTGCTGGACCAAAATGGGAACTCCCTGCAATTACCTTTAAAAATTAAAAATTATTCTCTGTTGGTCCCCAGTTAGAAAGGAATATAAAGCAGAGTAGTTAATTATGTACCAATGCCCAGAATGATAATTAGATGAAAATTTTTACTCTTAGATCTTAATATAGAGCCCCTGTCATTCATTCAGAGTAAAACTTAGGTCTGATTAACCTTAAGAAAGGAGGATACGAGCTCTGACTTTTCTTCTTGTTAAAAGAAAATTAGTTCAAGGATCATCTAAGGATTCACTCTATCCAAGCAAAATTTTCCTCAAGAGATATACAGCAAAATACTGCCAACCCATTTAGAACCAAATGTATGGGAGAAATCCCAGCTTCTGTTTCTTTTTTAGACCATTGTTTTAATCATCATATCCAGATTTTGTCAGCAAAAGTCTGCTGAAAGAGATAGTCCTGGTGTGAACCTGACAGGCAATGAGGGGTAAGATAAAACTCACCTGCCAAATCCAGCAATGGACTGGCTTTCTGGAAAATTATAGCTTGGGAGTTTCTATACAGTCCACTATATAGCACTATATAGCACCCCACTATATGTATTCCTAAAGAGAGAATCAGAACTACAACAGAATCCAATACTGTGTGTCAAGAATATAGTTTTGGAAGAGTTTTAAATAATGGCTATCCCAAAAGAGAAAGTCCTAAATAGCCCTTTAACCACGGAACAAGTTGAGCTCAGATAGTGCATTGATGGCTGGAATTAATAAGAAAATGGCATACCTCCCTGGCTGCTTTCTGTACAAACCGCTCATCAGTGACCCGGAAAGCCCGGCACAGGGCCTCAGCAGGATCGTGGGGGAACATCTCCTGGCGTACTAAGTTAACGTGCAGGTGAACGGAGGCATAAATGGCAGCATCCACTCCCCCATGGCCATCAAACACTGCAAAATAAGCTTGTTCTTCCTGGTCCTGTCAACAGAAGCACAGAAACTGTTAAGGGAGAGTAGTATATCATGATTCAAAGGAGCCAGCCCCCTGAGCTGTTGTCCATCCTCCTCCACCGCATTTGTCACCCAGATAATGAGACTAAATGTTTCCCTTTTCTGACACGCCTGATCAAGTGCTAAAATACCTGCAATATTAGGGCATCTGTGTTTACACGCCAGAACACTGGAACACATCATGCCTAATTAGCTCAGGCTGAAGTGCCCTCTCTCACTGTGAAAGCTGTTGTCTTGTACCATGGAAACCACCCACTTACATTTGCTTCAAAATTGCTGTTACAAGTTGTGGGGAGAGGGAGGAAAGAGAAGGTATAGGAAGAACTGAGCAAAGGCCATTCTGAACTGAAGATTTTTTTCAAAAAAATAATAAAATTAGAAACTGAGAACAATAGGAAATAATTGGTTTTCCAAGCACAAGGCCAAATACGTTATATTGTTTAAAATACACAGCCATAATGAAAGCATACACATACTTCTAAACTAATCTCCTTCACAAATCGTTCATGGTCACATTGTATTCCCACCATAAATAACAGCCTCTAAATTGGTTACCCAAACTTGAACCACATCAGATATCTCTATGCCCTGTAACCACTTTACCTTGTCCCCTAATTCAAGATGTAGCTTGACATTTCCTTGCCCACCCACTGCTTGAAGCCCTATGGCAACTGCCAGAGGAGTCTTCCAAACCTGTGATTTGTCTTGACAAAGGAAGCCTAATCACAGGATTACATTTAACCCGTTAAGTATTTAGTCTTTCCTTTCTCTTCACCTCAAGTGTTTAAATCTCAGCTCTAGCTCACTTAGGAGATCTGTAACTCACTGAACTCTCATGGAGTTCGGGCTCCCTTTAGGCAACACTATGTAATGATTTTCATTTGGAAGCTTTGGGTTCTTCCTTGGGCTCTTTGAGAACTCAGTTGAGTCTAGGCCCTGTCATTCCAAGTAAGTAAAATATAAGAAGTTAAATGATATAATTTTCTTACTCTTGCTTTTCATCTATTAGTTAAGGGCTGAGTTGCTATCTCATGGGAATTTGGAAGGACTACAAAAATATATTGAGACAACAGGTATATCTGCACTTTGAAAAAGTTCTTTTTAAAGGATATGCTACATTTACAAAAGTGCCAAATATAAATGTCCACAGAGTAATGATAATACCTGAATATTATGAAACCTACATCTAAAACAAATACTACAGCTCATGAATTTAGCAATTTAATCAACACCATCTATAATGCCACTGAAGATGACTCTGATAAACAGAACTCTTAGAAAAAAGATCTTGACATGCAGAATTTCTACCTTGTACTAAAGAAGTACTCATTTTTCAACAAAGGGTCGAAATATATCCAAAGTACATAAATAACTCATACAACTTGATATATGCTAAAAAAACAAACAGCCCAATCAGAAAATGAACATAACGCCTGAAGACGGTTTTCCAAAGAAATCATACAGATGACTAACAGGCATGTGAAAATACATTCAATATCGCTATTAGAAAAATGCAAATCAAAACAATGAGATATCACCTCACACCTGTCAGAATGTCTACCATCAGAAAGACTACAAATAACAAATGCTGGGGAGAATGTGGAGAAAAGGGAACCCTAGCACGCTGTCAATGGGAATGTAAATTATTGGTGCAGCCACTACAGAAAACAGTATGGACGTTTCTCAAAAAACTACAAACAGAACTCCCATATGATCCAGCAATTTCACTGCTGGGTATATATCCAGAAAAAAACAAAAACACTAATTCAAGAAGATACATGCAGCCCAATGTTCATAGCAGCATTGTTTACAACAGCCAAGACATGGAAACAGCCCAGTGTCCATCAATAAATGAATGGACAAATATGTGATTGTGTGTGTGTGTACAAGCAGACAGTGGAATATTACTCAGCCAAAAAAAAAAAAAGAAATTCTGCCATTTGCATAACATGGATGGACAGAGAATATTATGCTTAGTGAAATAAGTCAGACAGGAAAAGACAATTTCTGTATGATATCACTTACATGTGGAATCTAAAAAATAAAACAAACATGTATATAGCAAAATAGACTCGCAGATATAGAAAACAAACTAGTGGTTACCAGTAGGAAGGGGGAAGGGGTAAAATAGGGGTAGGGACTTGAGATACAAATAACTATGTACAAAATAAATAATCAACAAGGATATATTTGTATAGCACAGGGAATTATAACCATTATTTTGTAATAACTTCATGGAATAAAATCTATAAAAATACTGAATTGCTATGATGTATATTTGAAACTAAGATTGTAAATCAACTATACTTCAATTTTTTAAAGAATGGATAAAGAGATGAGGTGTACACACACACACACACGGAGGATGCTACTAAGCCATGAGAAAGAATGAAATTTTGTTATTTGCAACGACACGGATGGACCTGGAGGGTATTTTGCTTAGTGAAAAAGTCGGAGAAAGACAAATACCATGTGTTATCACTTATATGTGGAATCTAAGAATAAAACAAATGAATATAACAAATTAGAAACAGGCTCACAGAAACAGGCTCACTAGAGAACTACTGGTTACCAGTGGGAAGGGGAAAGGTAAGGGCAGAGGATTAAGAGACACAAACGTAAATGTATAAAGTAAATAAGCTACAAGGATATACTGCAGAGCACAGGCAATACGGTCAGGATTTTTAAAATTTTTAATGGAGTATAATCTATAAAAATTTTGAATCACTATGTTGTACACCTCAAACTAATATTGTAAATCGATATACCTCAGTAAAATTTATTTTAAATAAATAGCAGTAAATTTTTAAAACTGTACTCAGGGTAAGGGTCAAACTAAAAAATAGCATATCCAAGCAGTTTTGGTTTTGGGGGGTTTTTTTTGGCTGTACCCATGGCATCTAGAAGTTCCCAGGCCAGGGACTGAATCCAAGTTGCAGCTTATACTACACCACAGCTGCAGTAATGCCAGATTCTTAACCCACCATGCTGGGCCCAGGGATCAAACCTGTGCCTCAGCAACAACCTGAGCCACTGCAGAGACAACACTGGATCTTTAACCCACTATGCCACAGCGGGAACTCCTCCAAGAAGTTTTTAAAAGATGAGTAAGGTGATAAGGGATCATCACAAAGAGGAAGGGGACAATAATAGCTTTACACAGGCATGAGAATATAACTTTAAACAATGTGAGACTGATGAGATTAACATCAGAAGAAACAAAGGAGCCAAGTGGATCTCTTTAAAAAAAAAATACTGATGTCTTCTATATTATAAAGATAATGTGTATTTATGGAAGCACTCTAAGTGTATATCAACGGAAGCATGGATAAAGAAGATGTGGTATGTATATATATGTGTATATATACACACATATATATATGCAATGGAATACATAAAAAAGAATGAAATAATGCCATTTGCAGCAACATGGATGTACCTAGAAATTATCATACTAAGTGAAGTAAGTCAGAGAAAGATAAATACCATAAGATATCACTCATACACAGAATCTAAAATATGACACAAATGAACGTATTTACAAAACAGAAACAAGGAGTTCCCATTGTGGCTAGGCAGGTTAAGCATACTGTATTGTCTCTGTGAGGATGCAGGTTCAATCCCTGGCTTCGCTTAATGGGTTAAGGATCTGGAGTTACTGTAAACTGTGTCGTAGGTTGCAGATGCGGCTTGGATCCAGTGTTGCCATGGCTGTGGCGTAGGCCTCAGGTACAGCTCTGATTCAACGCCTAGCCTGGGAACTTCCACATGTGCAAGTGCGACAGGAAAAACAACAAAACCAGAAACAGTCTTACAGACATCAGAAACAAACTATGGTTACCAAAGAGTAAGGAGGTGAGGGAGGGATCAGTTAGGAGTTCGGGATTAGCAGATGGAAAACAGATAAACAACAAGGTCCCAATGTACAACACAGATAACTATACTCTATATCACTTTGCTGTACACCAGAAGCTAACACAGCACTACTATCAAATACAATTAAAAAAAAAAGATAACATGTTTTTTTGGACTAAGAAGTATACGGAAGGAAACAGATATTTTCAATGCTACCATCCACAGATAACCAGTCTTTTTTCTATACATACAAATTAGTAAGAGTCAAAATGCACATAAAATTTTATATCCTTTTTGTCATTTTCCATATCATTAGCATTTCCCCTATGTAATTAATTATTACTCAAAGATTTTAATATTTATTTATTTATTGTCTTTAGGGCCTCACCCTCGGCATATGGAGATTCCCAGGCTAAGAGTCTACAGCCACCACAGCCACAGCAATGCCAGATTTGAGCCACATTTGCAACCTACACCACAGCTCACAGCAACACCTGATCCTCAACCCACTGACTGAGGCCAGGAATCAAACCCACCACCTTAGTCCTTACGGATATTAGTTGGGTTCGTTTACCACTGAGCCATAACGGCAACTCCTCAAAGACATTATTTTAAATGGATATGTACTATACATCTTATGAGCATATCATAGTTAGCTGCTACATATAATGATTTAGATCATTTCCAATTTTTTATTATTGACAATGTTATATAAACATTTATGTCAAGCAAAACATAAGAATTTTCTGCATTTGGGAGTTCTTGTCGTGGCACAGTGGTTAACAAATCCAGCTAGGAACCATGAGGTTGCAGGTTCGATCCCTGGTCTTGCTCAGTGGGTTAAGGATCCAGCGTTGCCGTGAGCTGTGGTGTAGGTCACAGATGCGGCTCGGATCCCACGTTGCTGTGGCTCTGGCGTAGGCCGGCAGCTACAGCTCCTGTTAGACCCCTAGTCTGGGAACCTCCACGTGCTGTGGGTGCAGCCCTAAAATGACAAAAAAACAAAAAAACAAAAGAATTTTCTGCATTTGTTTCATTATAAAATTAAAAATGAAGTTATCAAATCAAAGGGTGTGAAAATTCATAAAGTTCTAAATATATGTTACCAAATTGCCCTCAAAGTCTGTTTCACTATAGCAATGTGCTCCTTTCTGAGTTAGGCCTTTGGGTTGATTTTTGAGGCAAAATGAAATCCAAAAAACCACCAGTCTACAAACAGCAATGATGCTGAGTATAATCTCCAAGCGGGTGGAGTGATTTAAGGATTCTTTACCACACTAGAGCCCTTAGGGGTTACGTTTGCATGGGTGTGGATTAAGCTGATGTGTCTTGTAACATAAGCACCAATTACCAGCCCACGACCACTGCTTATTAGACCTTGACAGTCACTAAAATTTAAAATTAGCTTTTAAATGAAGGAAATACTGTGCTCTGTATAAATCACTACATTGTAATTTTTAAGTTATGGACTTGAGCAAAGAAAAGAGGCAAGTGACAGGCACAGGAAACAAACCTACCTCTGTTTGCATTAACATAATAGAAAAAGAAGAGGAAGATATAACAAGGAAATGGTTATTAAGTTGACAAGGCTCATATGATCCAATTTGTCAGTCACAGAGATTCATGAAAATTCCAGCTACTTACCTTTCTCAGAAACCAAGATTTAAAAAATAAAATCACACAAAATCAGAAAACCGTCTCAAGTCTCAAATTCATTCTTTAATGTTTGTGTTTTGTGTTGCTTCAGCAACACAGTAATGCAAGAACTTAAAACATTTGGTGATTGTACTATAGAAATAGCTTCCTCTAAAAAACAGCTTTATGGAGATACAACGCTTTTCTTTTTTTGTATGTTTATTGAATATCTCTAGAAGGTTACACAAGGGCTGGTAACTTTGTGTGCCTCCGTGGAAAGGAACTGATGTGTTTGAGAGAGAAGGATAAGAGAGGGATTTTTATCTTCCAATTCCAAACCATGTGAGTGCATTACCTATTCAAAATATATAAATAGTTCCTTCTCATCTAATGGAAACAAATTTGTGTCACTTTGCCCTTAGTCCTACTTCAACCTATCAGAGATATTATTACAGTATATTAAAGTTCTCTTGTTAGAAAACAGGTCCGTGAAGGTATTTTGTTTTTTTAAATCTCATTGACACTTAAGAAGTGCCTTTTACCTCTAGGTTGAAGAGCATATTGAAGTCAGGAATGCAGACATGTTTGTCCTCCATTTTCCTGCGCATGTTTTTAATGGCATGGATTGATGTCTCATAATAAAGCTGGGGTCTCCTGCGGAGAGGGAAGTCTTTCACCCAGCTGCAGCAAATCTCATGTAGCTTGCTGAAGACAGAACGGGCCAATTTTACTGTCTCAATCTCTGTGGAAGAAAACAGAAACCCCCAATGAACAGCTTTGTAAAACTGCTTTTCACTTGCCTGCCTGGTAAAGACAGAAGTAGGTCACCTTAGTCAGGCTCCGCCTTAATAGAAGAAATTCCTCCTTCTTAAGAGAAATGAAATGTTGCTTCTGAAAAGAGAAAATGACAACCTATCTTGTAGAAAAGCATCAGCCAGCAGCTGCCACTAAGATATCCTTATGTCATGAAGAGAAAACCTCTGACCAGGGTTGGATCTATTCCTAGGCTGAATTTCTTCCAGCCTGTGAAGTGCTCTGGCCCTGCTATATCGTCAGAGTACTTTTGTTTGGCTGTCACGGTTATCACCTGGACACTCCTATGTTTAGGAGAATGACTGAAATATGAACAGAGGTTATCCAATTAACTGGAATATGATAGGCTTATGAAAACAGATCATTTATTTACAAACTACAGGAATGAGAAGAGTTTACTTTGAATACCATCTGCCTTAGTCTCTTTCTTCCTAACCTATTCCTATACTTTCCTCCACTCCCCCAATTTTTCTTTCCTATAATTGATCATAATTCAGAACTAAATTACATATTGTTGTTACTTGTATCTTTTAATTAAAGTTTTAGGCAATAACTTAAATAGTTTAGCCAAGAGCTTAACAAATGAGTCTAAAAGGATTATACTTCTCTCCAGAAAAAGTATTTAAATTCTAAGTGTGTAACCCTATATGGAAAAAAGGGGATTCTTCACCCTAGCCTACTAAGTCTACTACTTGACCTATTAAGTAGAGTAAACTAGCTGGGTACTGAGGCTGCCTTGCATCCCTCATTGGTTGGACAGATGTGTAAGCAGCACTGAATAGTATTGAAGAGATTGTATCTCACATCATCTCCACTCAAATTGTCCTCTACTCAAATTGCCACTGTTGAAATAACCAAGGCAAGATAAGGTTTTCTCAAGTCAGTATGTTAGAGGTTCCTCCTCATCCCAAGTTAAAAAATTAGAATTATCCAAAAAAAATTTTTTTACTTTACTAAACCAGATATAGCTTGATAGCCCGAGAAAATGTGTGCCAGATGGGCAATGGCTGTGCATGCCTCTTCCAATGTAGAACACAAACCTCAAAGAAGTGAGACTATGTGTTCCAGAATGGCCTGGGAACTCAAGATTCACATTTTTTTTATTTCTTACCCTGCTGTTTCCTTAATCTGTAAATACAACTGTCTGGTTTCTTTCTTTCCTTTTTTTACATTTATGTTTTCTTATTCAAAATTCTTTTTTTTTTTTGTCTTTTTGCCTTATCTAGGGCTGCACCTGCATCTTATGGAGGTTCCCAGGCTAGGGGTCTAACAGGAGCTGTAGCTGCTGGCCTTCACCACAGTCACAGCAACACGGGATCCGGGATCCGAGCCGCGTCTGCAACCTACACCACAGTTCATGGCAAGGCCAGATCCTTAATGCACTGAGCAAGGCCAGGGATCGAACCCGCAACCTCAAGGCTCCTAGTCGGATTCGTTAACCACTGAGCCACGACGGGAACTCAAAATTCTTTTTTAAATGACTATATTCAGAAAGCTTATCTCAAGGTTTTTGTTGCTTTTTTTTCTCATTAATATAATGGTAGGGTGGCAGGGTTCCCACTGTGGCACAACAGGATCGGTGGCATCTCTGGAGGCTGAGATGCAGGTTCAACCTCTAGCCAGCACAGTGGGTTAAGGGATCCAGCGTTGCCACGGCTGAGGCTCAGATCAGATCCCTGGCCCAGGAATTCCATATGCCACAAGGCGGCCAAAAAAAGGCAAAAAAGAAATAAATTAAGAGCACTGACATTAAAAAAATGTACAGGGTGGCAAGCCACATTTATGACTTTGTCCCCTTTGATATTTTTATGTAACTGAAAATCAAAGGTACAATTGAAAGAAAAAAGAAGTTCAAAGAGCAAATACAACCTGAGGAGGTGTGTAAGAGGAAAAACTGAGGCCAGGAGACAACTCAATATTTTGATTGTGCTACTCTTATTACATAGACCTCTACTGTCCAATAGGGGCGCTTACTAGCTATATGTGGCTTTAATTAAAATTACATAAAATTTAAAATTCTGTTTTTGGTCACAGTAGCTATATTTCAAGTATTCAATAACTATATATGGCCACTGGTTACCACACTGGACAATGAGGACAAAGAACATTTCCATCACTGTGCTATCTATAGGACAGCACAGGTGTAAACAGATTAAACTGGTCAAGGGAAGCAATACCAGCTTCCTTTGATATTTAGATCTGTCCTTACCCCTTCCCAATAGTTTCTTCCCTTATGTTCCCATTACTCTTTGTTCACACCATCTATTATCGCTCTTATCACATTTTGTAACACAGATAACATTTATTGGGCATTTGCTACATTCTATTTGCTCTATTCCCTGTCTCTGGAACATTTCACAAACAGGTAATGCCATTCTCAATTCCAGGTCCATCTGACGTACACTCATGCTCTACTTTTCCCAAATTAGACTGCAGATAGAGACTATGTCTTAATTGTCTTTGATTTGTCACGCCTAGTACAGTACTTGGAAGACAGCAGGAGTTCATTAGATGTTTACTGAATAAATGAATATGCAAAGTTACATAAATTAAATAACTACTAAAATATTAAAATATTTGTATGCTTCTTGATTATTTATTCTGCTTCATTGATCTCTCCAACTATTTCTACAATGGTGCCATTCTTTAAAAATTACTATAACTTTATAACATGTTTTAATATAAGGAAGACTAATTTTCTTATTATTATCTTTGAAGGATGTCATGGGCAGGCTGACATGTTTATTCTTCCAGATGAATTAATTATTTTGCCAAGTTTGAGGGGGGAAATCTGTTGCCATTGTGTTTGGCATCACTTTGAACTTATAGAGTAATTTGGGAAAAAACTGACTTCTTTTTCATATTAAGTCTTATCCAGGAAGAAGTTATATTGTTTCATTAATTTAAATCCTTTTTATGTTGCTCAACAGAGTTTTAACATAGGTCCTTCTTATTTCTTACTGAATTTATTCCTAGTTATTTTATTTATTTGCTATTCTGAGTCAGAACTTTGTTAATATGTTATTTGCCACCTAGCAAACATTCCTCTTTCTACCAGGAACATTTCCTTCTCTACCCTCAGTCCATGTGCATTGAAGGGTAAAACATGTGATTCAGGTCTAGTCAATTAGAGATTACATTCTTCTGGCCATATTTATTGGTTCAGGAAAGGGAATTAACCCAAGATGATTAGAGTAAGTCCTGTGATTTATGTACAGCAACTAGGTTGAACCTGGGCAGATGAAGATCTGGTGCTCCTAGCAGTCATTTTGCCATCACATGGAGCCTGAAAATAAAATCAAAATGAACAAGTACAGCCGAGAGTGGGAGAAAGGCCAGGTCCTAATGATATCATGTGAAGCCTTGAATCTGTCTGCGTGGCCCTTAACTGGAAGGGTAACCGATAAATTGTGTTTTGCTGAAGCTGGCAGTCACTTGCGACTAAAACATTCTTGAATATATACTTTAAGCATACATGCTAGATTTTTGGTATGAGCTAAAATATTTTGCCCTACAATGTCCAAGGTATTTTCAACTAGCTCTAAGCATATTTTAAAAATTGGGAATGAATATTGAATTTAATAAAGTGCTTCTTTGGGCATCTTTAGAGATTCCATTTTTCTTTTGTTTTGACCTATTAATAAATAATTATGCTAACAAAGCCCCAATAGTTTTGATTTTTTTCACTGCTATTTCCCCAACACAGTGCTAAGCATATAGTAGGCCCTTAATAAAATACTCATCAAATGAATTAATTGTTGTACTCAATATACAAATATTTAAGTTTTACATTGATTTACTAAGACTAATCTCTCATTTCTTCTTTTAGTTTGTCTTAGACAAGTTTTAGTATGTGTTATGCTATGCAAATTTTCCTTCTTTCTCTATGCAAATGGATAATTCATTTTTCTCTCTGTTTTTTTTTTTTTTTTGGCTGCACCTGCAACATGGATCAAAACTGCGGCAGTTGCAGAGCACATCACATCTGTGGAAACAGTGGATCCTTAACCTACTGAACCACAAGGCAACTTACTTTTTTTTTATAATTCATTTTAACAAGCAATGGAATTATCTTTGATTGTTTGAAAGTGTTCACCTGTAGAGTCATCTACTCCTTTTGTCCTTTTTGACAATCTTCTCAATCTTTCTTCTAATGTTTTAATTTGTGTATTTATAGGAAATACCCAAGTTTTCAAATTTATTTACATAAAGCTTTCATAATTCTTTTAATTTCCTCTGTATTGGTGATCATTTTCACCTTGTTTTTAATTTTTACATTGGGAGGAGTCTCTGCTATGGCACAGTGGGTTAAGGATCTGGCATTAATTTCAGCAGCCCAGGTTGCTGCTGTGGTGCAGGTTCGAGACCTAGCCTGAGGAGCTTTCATATGCCATGGGTGCAGCCAAAAAAAAAAAAGCAATCAATTTTTTACATTGGGATATTTCAAAGTGATTTTAGGTTGTCTGGACAGGAATTGGATCTGCCAACAGGCAAGACTGTTTAACAAACATTCTATTAGAACTTTAAGGTAAGGATTTTTTTTTCTTTAAGTCTGTTTTTGGAAACACATAAGAGGAGAGACAAAAGGCATTTCAGTGGGGACTTCAGTGCCTTTAGGAAAATGACAGCAGGCCTTATTCAGTATGCTCATTTTCCACTCTGATGTACGGATGAACACAATATGCCCTGTAGAGATTCTCCTCAGGGCAGTTCATACTGAGTGATTTGGGTTAAATAGATTAAGGACTTACAAATAGTTTAGAATTATAATACATCATTCTGAATCATAGCAATGCCATGGAGACATTACTGGGTAATCTCCTGGAAAAGTATAAAATCAGAATGACCAATGATATCTACCAAAAGAAAAACCCTTCATTTCACTTTTGCTATCTTATGGGGGTTCTGAAAATTCTTCCAAAGCAGGCACGTAGGGCAACACTTCAATCCTGCTATGTTAGTATTCTCCTTAAGTATGAAGTGGTGTAAGAAAATCAATATATAAGTAATTGTAGCTTGAAATGGAAAAATAAAATAAAAAACGGTGTGAAAAAGAGAAAATTGTCCAAAGTAGCAGTCCACCCCCTCACAGCTGTAAATTACTCATCAGTCATTAATGTCACTGTACTGAGCTGGAGCTGAGTCAGCCATCTCCCAGGCTGCAGTGAAGCATAATTTAATCTCATCTCTTCATTACAGGGATTTTACTTCATCAGTATGAGAGGGAAGACCAATGCTTTACAGCAGGAATTCCATCTAATTTGACTCTGGACCAATTTGGTTCCAAGTGAATCAATTTCTCTCAGTACAAACAAGCAGAGGAATTCCTTCCTTGCCAATTTTCTATCAGAAATAATCTAAAGAGATAAAGGAAAAACAGGAATATTTACTTTTATATCTGTCTCACATCATCTGGAATCTAGCTACCCTATTCATTAATATATGCTTTGCTCCCTGATTACTATGTTTATAGGCAAAGGCTTAAAACAGAAGAAATAGAATGAAATATTAAAATTCCTCAACAGGAGTTCCCCATCGTGGCTTAGTGGAAATGAATCTGACTAGTATCCATGAGGATGTAGGTTCGAACCCTGGCCTTGCTCAGTGGGTTAAGGATCTAGTGTTGCCGTGAGCTGTGGTGTAGGCTGCAGATGCAGCTCAGATCTGGCATTGCTGTGGCTGTGGCTGTGGCTGTGGCATAGGCCAGCGGCTACAGCTCCAATTTGACCCCTAGCCTGGGTACCTCCATATGTTTTAGGTGTGGCCCTAAAAAGACAAAACAAATTAAAAAATAAAATAAAATTCCTTGATTTTGAGTAGCCATTCCCTAATTTTTACAAAAATCAATATTTTTACGTCTCAAATAGGTATGATAATAATACATTAATAAATATGTCTTCATTAATGAGTAAAGCCTGGAAAAAAGATGTACAATGATCCATGCAATTAAATCATGCTACATAGTTGTCATAAGAAGCTCTATTTATTTATTGATAGATATGAAATTTATTATAATTAATGTAATGTTTTCTTACAACTGATTTCTTGAATGTTTGATATCTGATTTCTTACTTGACTTCTTAAGATAACCTAATCTTTTTTTTGGCTATCCCACAGCATATGGAGTTCCCAAGCCAAGGATCAAATCTGAGCCACAGTTGTGACCTAACCTCGCAGCTGTGGCAACACCAGATCCTTTAACCCACTGTGCCAGCCAAGGACTGAACCTGCATCCTAGTACTCCAGAGATGCCCCTAATACCATTGTGCCACAGTGTGAACTGAGAAGCTAAAAATTTTAAATAAGTTTTGCCCAAATTGCCCTTCCCCTCACTTATCTTCTGTTGTGTCTTTACATTTCTCACTTTACTTTTTTCATTTATATAGATATTATTTATGATAACATACTGTTATGATAATCTCTTGCTCCAATTACCTTTGCAGGGTTTTAAAATATGCCTGTATTTTCCCTTCTTTTATTGATTAGTTTGAATAAAAAAAATTTTTTTACATTTTTTTCTCTTGTTATCGCTATAATATCAACCAGTGGGTAAACATAATTAGAAATTGTATTCTGCAGATGTTTTCTGTGGACCACTGCATACGAGAAGATTTTAATATTTTAAAACAATGTAGAAAAGTACTCACCCACAGTCCCTTCTGTACCATCTGTTTCCTTCGGAATATAATGTGCAGAGAGATCACTCTGTAGGACTTCGTCTGATGTAGCTCTGGCTAAAGCAGCAGCCAAAAAGGAAGGGCAGTTACTGAAAGAAAAAAACAAAAGGCTATTTCAGTAAGAATTAGAAAACTTTTTTTTTTATTGTGCCCATAGCATGTGGAAATTCCGGGCCAGAGATGGAACCTGAACCATAGCTGTGACAATGCCAGATCCTTAACCCACTGTTCCACAAGAGAACTTCCAGGAAACATCACATTGAATATTATTATTATTTTTTTGCTTTTTAGGGCCGCACTTGTGGCATATGGAGGTTTCCCAGGGTAGGGGTCGAATCGGAGCTACAGCTGCCGGCCACAGCCACAGCCACGCCAGATCCGAGCTGTGTCCGTAACCTATACCATAGCTCACAGCAACGCCGGACTGTTAACCCACTGAGCAAGGCCAGGGATCAAACCCGCAACCTCATGGTTCCTAGTCGGATTCGTTAACCGCTGCACCACGATGGGAACTCCCACACTGAATATTATTAATAATTACTTATTAACGTGTCTCAAAACAAAATTATACTGTTAAACAATATTCAGTGCTTATTTGTTGAGAATATATTATGTGCTAGGCACTCTGCCTTGGCATTGGGTATATATTGGTGAATAACAGACGTGGCCCCTGCTCTGGTGGGTCTTACCATCTGGTTAGGGAGACAGATGGTAAACATAAGTAAATAAATAGGACATAACTTAAAATTGGAATAAGTTTTATAAAGGAAACAAATAGGACAGGGAATGGTAAGGGAAAGTACCTTCTTAGAATAGTCAGGAATGCCATACCTTGAAGGATGAGAGAAACTTAATTATGTGGATGTGAGAAGTTGGGAGAGAATATTCCAGGCAGAGAAAATAGCATGGGTACAGACCCTTTATGAGAGCATGTATGTTTGAAGAACTAAAAGAAGCCCAGAGAAGATTAAGTGAGTACCAGGGAAAGTGGTGGCGAATAAGATCAGAGGAACAGGAAAAGGCCAGTTACATGGATCTTTTAGACTATGGTAAAGAATCTGGATTTTACCCAAAGTGCAGTAGGAAGTCATTGAATATCGTAAGCAAGAGTGTCATAATCACATGTATTAAATATTACTTTGACTGCTGTGTCAAAAGGAAATTGGAAGGGAGCAAGACTGAAGGAGGGTGACCAACAGAAAGATTGTTGTAATCAAGTGAGATGAAAATAAGAAAGAAAATACAGGGAGTTCCCGTCGTGGCTCAGTGGTTAACAAATCCGACTAGGAACCATGAGGTTGCGGGCTCGATCCTTGGCCTTGCTCAGTGGGTTAAAGATCCGGCATTGCTGTAAGCTGTGGTGTAGGTTGCAGAGGCGGCTCGGATCCCGCATTGCTGTGGCTGTGGCGAAGGCCGGCAGCTATAGCTCCTGTTAGACCCCTAGCCCGGGAACCTCCATATGCCGCGGGTGAAGCCCTAGATAAGGCAAAAAAAACCCCAAAGAAACAAAAAAAAGAAAGAAAATACAGAACTTGCTGATTATTGGATGCAAAGGGGAGAAAGAGAAAGAATTAAGGCTGAATCTGGGGTTTTGGTCTGAGCAGTTAGGTGAACGGTGGTGTCATTCATCTAGATGGAGACACCAGCAAAAGACAGGTTTGCCGAGGAAAAGGGTAAAGTAGATAATAAGAGTTGATTTTAGCCATGTTAAGCTGGAAGAATCTGTGAGATATCCTAGTGAAAGTGTCAAATGATTAATCAGATATTTCAGAATGGAGCTCAAAGATGTTAGGACATTTGGAAGTCATGAATGTATGGATGGAAACAGAATAGATCACATAGAGAAAATATAAAAGAGAATCGCTATGGACCAATGATTTCTATGTGCCTCATTTTCCCACTGTAGGGATAGGAAGATTATCTTATGCCTCACTATTGTATGTTGGGAGGTGGTGAGGAAGGGGGTAGATAATATGCCTCTTTAGTCCCCAAGTTTTCAAATAAAATGGAATTATATTCAAGGAGCAGTTACCAAGGAATCTCAACTGGACCTGACCTCACTGAGATCCTGAACCACAAGCCTGGGCCTGATGCCATTAAGGAATGAAACTTTGAGGAGAGGTGATGAGTGTAATTTGCATGTGGGAAGGATGCAGGCTGTGTGGCCAGAACAGACTGTGGTAGATTATTTTTCTAAAAAAGGTTCACAGCAATATTTCTGGTCCCGCATGCTTTTTATCCCCCCGTACCTTTTTTTTGCCACATCTGCACCATGTGAAAAGTTTCCAGATCAGGGATCAAACCTGCACCACAGCAGCAACCTGGCCCACTGCAGTGACAATGCCAGATCCTTAACCTGCTGTGACACAAGAGAACTCCTAGTCCCACATGCTCTTTTTTGCTTTTTTTTTTTTAGGGCAGCACCTGCGGCATATGGAGAGTCCCAGGCTAGGGGTCGAATCAGAGTTACAGCTGCCAGCCTACACTCCAGCCACAGCAATGCCAGATCCCAGCATAGAGGAGTTCCCATCGTGGCTCAGTGGTTAACAAATCTGACTAGGAACCATGAGTTTGCGGGGTCGATCCCTGGCCTTGCTCAGTGGGTTAAGGATCTGGTGTTGCCGTGAGCTGTGGTGTAGGTTGCAGACGCGGCTCAGATCCCACATTGCTGTGGCTGTGGCATAGGCTGGCAGCTACAGCTCCGACTGGACCCCTAGCCTGGGAACCTCCATATGCTGCGAGTGTGGTCCTAGAAAAAGCAAAAAGACAAAAAAAAAAAAAGAAAAAAAGAACCTTACCATTTCATATGCAGAGACAGAATCCATCTGACATTTGTGAATGAGACTTTGATGGAAAAATAATGACAAAAGTGAGGCCTTTGTGACTTCTGAGATTTGGTGATAAAAGACTACATGACTTCCCCCTGGCATTCTCTTCTCTCTTCTTCCCCTTTCTCCTTTTCCTCCCCTTCCTCCTCATCCCCTTCCCCCTGGGACCCGGGACAGGCTCATGTGGATGTCAAGTAAGGCTCCCTGTCAGTAAATATTATCAGCTGTTTGACATGTAACTATACAGGCCTTCAGATGATACCAGTACCAGTGTTCCAGCTAAGGCCTGAGACATGGAACAGAAGGTAAGCTGACCGTGCTTTGCCCAGTCTGAATTCCTGGCCCAAAGAAACTGTGAGCATAGTATGTGACTATTTTATGCTACAGTTCTGTACTAATTTGTTACACAGTCATAATAACCAAAACCCAACATTCAAAAGCTTGGTAAAAGATAAGGAACCTATAAATACTGCAAACAAATAGCAAGGTAAGTGAAAGGAGAACCAAGAGAGTACAATATTTGAAGGAGGGAATGGTCAACTATGCTAATACTGCCGAGAAGTGAAAGAAGCGAAAAATTTGATATTGAATTTAATATGTAAATCATCACTGGATGCCAAGACATGTAACTACACAGGCCTTCAGATGATACCAGTACCAGTACTGAGTAAACAGTCTGGGTAAACTGGGTAAACAGTTTTTTCTACAAATGGCACTGCAACAATTGATATCCACACATCAAATAATCAAGAGAGCCTCTTTCCTTACACCACATACAAAAATATACTCAAAATATATCACAGAGCTAAATATAAGAACTAAAACTGGAGTTCCTGCTGTGGTGCAGTGGGCTTGGCAGCGTCTTGTGAGTGCTGGGATGAAAGTTCGATCCCCAGCCCAGCAGAGTGGGTTAAGGATCCGGTGTGGCTGCACCTGTGGCTTAGGTCGTCACTGTGGCTCAGATCTGATCCCTGGCTCGGGAGCTCCATATGCCGCGGGGCAGCCATAAATAAATGAATAAACAAATGCTTAAAAAAAAGAAAACTATAAAAATCTTAAAATATAGGAGTAAAATCTCATGACCTTGGATTAGGCAATTGTCTTTCTAAATGTGACACCAAAAATACAAGCAACAACAGAAAAGAGCTAGGTTGGACTCCATCAAAATTTAAAACTTTCATGCCACAAATCAAGAAACTGAAAACTCACAGAACAGTAGAAATATTTGCAAATTGTATATCTAATAAGGAGCTGCTATCCAAAATATATAAAGAAATCATAATAATAATAAAGACAACCCAATTTTAAAATGGGTAAAGGATATGAATAGGTATTCTCCAGCTAAGAAATGCAAATGGCCAGTAAGCACATGAAAAGTTTTCAGTATCATTATTCATTAGGGAAAGGCTAACCACAATGAGATACATTTCAAACCCATATAGGATGACTATAATAAAAAAGACAGATATTAAAACAAGTGTTGGCAACTATGTGGAAACATTGGGAACGCATATATTTCTGATGGAATGTGAAATGGAACACTGCTCTGGCAGTCCTTAAAATTAAAGTCACTATATGGCCCTACGGTTCCACTCAAAAGTATATGTCCAAGAGAAATAAAAATATGCAACACAAAAACCTGTATATGAATGTTCATAGCAATAGTATTCATAAGAGCCAAAAAGCAGAAACAACCAGATGTTCACAACTGATTATGGATAAATAAAAAGGCTCTATGTTCATATTCATACAATGGAATATTATTCAGCCAAAAAGAATAAAAGTACCAAGGTATGCTATAAGATGGATGACACTTGAAAACACTATGGTGAGTGACATAAGCTGGTCACAAAATACTAAGTATCATATGATTCCATTTATATAAAAATTTCCAGAATTGGCAAATCTATAGAAACAGTAAGAATAGTGGTAGACTAGAGCTGAGGCGTGGGGTGAGTAGGAACTTAACTGCTAATGCATAGGGGGTTTCTTTTGGGGGTGATAAAGATGTTCTAAATCTTAGATTATAGTGATGGTTAAACAACTATGAATATACTAAAACCACTGAATCGTACACTTCAAATGGCTGTTTCATGGTATGTGAAATACACCACAATAAACATGTTTAAAAAATCACTGACTTTGTTAAGAACACTGAATAGTGGAAATGAAAATCAGATTAGAATGGGTTAGTAAATGAGAGGCAAGGAGGTGTAGCAGTGAAAGGAAACACGGTAGTAACTGAAAAGGGATGTGGGGGCAGGGGAAGTTTGTTATTTTAGAATGCTAGAGAATCTGTATGCTAAATGAAATGATTCAACAGAAAAAGACTGATAGATAACACGGGAGAGAGGGGGTGACAAAAGGAGCAAAGTTCTTAAGAAGGCAAGAAGGAATGAGATCCAAACTATGGAAGTACTGACCTCTGACAGGATATAATATATTTCCTTAGTTGGAAAAGGAAGAAAATGGGTATAGATCCAAGCAGGTTTCTAGATTTCTTAGTAGGAAAATAAGAAAATTCCCATCTAATGGTTTGATTCAACAATAATTTATTGAGGCTTTACAGTGTTGCAAGGCACTGTTCTAGTGCTTAGGATGTGTACGACCAAAAAAGACAGAAAACCTCTGTATTTGGAGCTTACATTACAGGGAAAGGCTTCTCAATGAAATATGAGGTTAGATCAGTAGTTCTCAAGCATCAGAGTCAACTAAGCGCTTGTTCAACACAGATTTCTGGGCCCCATCCTCAGTTTCTGTATCATTAGACCTCAAGTAAAGCCTAAGAATTTTCATTTCTAACATGTTTCCAGCTGATGGTTATGCTGCTAGTCTAGGGACCATACTTTGAGGATAACAAGGTTAGATTATCAACTGGGTGGTGAGGGTAGAAAGCATGTGGGAGGAGGGATGAACAGAAAATAGACAGGGGAGTTCCCATCGTGGCTCAGCGGAAACAAATCTGACTAGTATCCATGAGGATGCAGGTTTGATCCCTGGCCTCGCTCAGTGGGTTAAGCATCCAGTGTTGCCCTGGACTACGGTGTAGGTCGCAGACACAGCTAGGATCCTGCATTGCTGTGGTTATGGCATTGGCCAGCAGTTATATCTCAGATTCGATCCCTAGCTTGGGAACCTCCGTATGCCATGAGTGCGGCCCTAGAAAAGGCAAAAAGACAAAAATAAATAAGACAAAAGAAAAAGAAAATAGGTATAACAGTCATATCAGAGAGTGGTAAGAGATTATTCAAAGTTTGAGACAATTTTTAAACTAATCCAGTCTTTCTGCTTGTATGATTTCTATGTTCATGTGCTGTAAAGAGAATTGTCTAGTTCAACAAGATGTAAAGTTCTGCAAGGTGAGTACTATAAAGCAGAGACATGGAAGTGAGCATCTTTTAAAGGATGTAATTACAATGTTAGACCATGGACTCTAAATTGGCTAAAAAAGAAAGAATACACATGAGTTGCAAATAAATGTGGTATAAACGTAATTAAAGAATTGTAGTGGGAGCACCTGGGCATAACCTAAAAGATCAAAATGTAATCTGAGAACTGGATACTTGTGTGTATGATTTTGGAGCTGGTGCAATTTCAGTGATAACAAGGTTTAATAGGTAGAACCAAGAAAGTGAGTTTAGAAACAGATAAAAATGACAATGTTTACATTCTAAGTCCTCAAGGAAAAAAAATTTTCTTTATCCTTCATTATTTTTCAAATTGTAGCTTATGATCGATTAGTAATTAAATCAATTTATGAATTATGACCAGCATTCTTTTTTAAAAAAAGGAAACAGAATAGGGTACATGAGGTAAGGCTAAGTATTTCAGATACATATGCAAGTATATACTGAATCCTGATTATGATGAAAAAATTTTGAAAGCTACTGCCCTTTAACAATTATGAAATAAATTGATAGCATCCCTTAAAATCTAAATGCTTTATAAATAGTATTTACCATTTCTCTTTCATGCTAAGTTAACTGAATCTTTTTTTTTTTTGGAGTCAAAAATCTTCCTTCATAGATCTAAACTCTTTGTCAACATTGCTTGTTTTTACCTTTCTATCATACCTTGCTTACTTTGTTTAACTGGACACATCCAGATTATTTTGCCTATATGGACGTTTAGTATATAGTTACAACATTTACTTGGTCCCTTTGCTATTTTAAAATCTGAAAACATTTATTGCAATCTTGTTCCCTAGAGTTTCCCCCAAAAAGGATGTCTTTTGGGTAATTATTAAACTATCTGGATCTATGTTTACCAAAGGTAAGAATATGAAACCTTTAGCAAGAACCATTAGTCTCATTAATGTGTCATCTGCAATACATTTTTAGTCACGGTTAATGTAATTTTTTACTTTTTGTCAGTCAGAATGAAAATATTTTCAGTGAAGTAGGGAAAAGGATTAGCTAATAGCTAGATATAAAACATCAAGGAAGATACCTCACCCACATCGACTATTCCTACATGTCAAAAAGCTGTAACACTTAGCATGAATAAGTTCTTATGGTTTTGACTCTGAATTGAAAGTGATTATTTCTGAAAAATTAGAATTGCAAATATATTTTAAAACACAGTCATATCAGACAATATTTGATCAACTCAAATAAAAGCTTATCATTTAAAAGCTTGTCATTCATAATTACCAAGAGTGATTAATATAAAAATAATGTGGCAAACTGCTTTCTTTCATCATTTTTCATACAATGCCTGATAAACCTTGATACAGGAGGTTTCGATATTTTAAAGTTTGGCCAATATATTACACTGCAAATATCAGAGAAGGGGCCAATAATCAAGGCAGTCTGGAGAACTGGGGTTACAAATGTTATTACGTTGAGAACACTGCTGAAGTAGAAATTTTTTAACTTTTACAGTGTTTTTCATTTTGGGAGACTAGATCTTTTAAAATCAAATTAATCTTGTTAGGCCCTTCAAATATAGTCCAAAACGCTCCTTTGCTATGTACATATATTAATAGATATTTTCTGAAGTGCTTACCATTGTCTTACTATCAAGCAGTTCACATCCTGAGAACAAAAGGAAATGTGTTTTCATACATACCAATACCAATATATTACTTTGTTTGTTTTGGGAATCAAAGTATAGACTTTATATATTCAGAGATAAAAATAAAATCCTTGTCTAACTTATGTCCAAGTCATATATGAACTATAGGCATAAACCCTTTTGAATAATGTTGAAATATCATTACTTAGGGGTCTGGTTAGTACTAATTTTTAAGTTTAGTCACAAAAATAAATTCCACTTCATTAAAGCTATTTGTTAATGAATACATGAATGCATATCCAGATTTCTTTGTATATTGACTTTCTCAATACTATATATTGTGAAGCAGAAATCCTGCTCTATTAAGCTTCATAAACTGAACTCTATAAAGAAAGCACAGGGCTTCTCTTTAAGCTAACGATAGGAGTTGTTCAAACACACAAAATAAAACTCAGATTCATGAATGTTCAGACTGTTCTTCCCTGCTGCTCATGTTGGCTAGTATCATCTTTATACTCAGAATATTTATCTGGGTAGATCAATCTTGACACCTCAATTCTATTTCAGAAATAACCACAACCCAAAACAAGCTTGGAGGAAGATTTAAAAAAAATTTTTTTCTCTCTCTCACTTGTCTTATTTTAAGGGCTGTTCCTGCTGCATATGGAAGTTCCCAGGCTAGAGGTCAAATTGTAGCGTAGCCATCGGCCTATACCACAGTCACAGCAATGCAGGATCTGAACCGTATCCACAGCTCACAGCAACACCAGATCCTTAACCCACTGAGCAAGGTCAGGGAACGAACCCCGGTCCTCATGGATACTAGTCAGATTTGTTACCCCCTGAGCCACAATGGGAACTCCCACAAGCTTGGAGGAAGATTTTGAATCGCAAAAATACAGCTAGTGACTTTCAACAGCTCAGTACCTATCAATGTTAATGCACATTATTTTGTTTTATTTTAAATAAGGCTTTTCCCCAATTAGTCCTTTAAAAAGCCATACAGTGTATATGGAAGCGGTATTTAAGGATGAGGCAGATCTTAAACTATTATTATAGACTAAAAGTTTAGGCTCCCATACCCCAATTCATATGCTGAAATTATTACCCCCAATGTAATGGTATTTGGAGGTGGAACTTTTGGGAGGTGATTAGGTGATGAGAGTGGAGCCCTCAGGAATGCGATTAGTGCCCTTATGAAAGAGACCCCAGAGAGCCCTCTTGTCCCATCTACCAGGTGATGACACAAGGATGGGAGAGTTATCTATAAGCCAGAAAGCATGCCCTCACTAGACACCAAATCTTGGCTTTGATCTTGGACTTCCCAGCCTCCAGAACTCTGAGAAATAAATTTGTTACCATAAGCCTTCCAGTCTATGGTAATTGTTAAAGCTGCCCAAGCAGACTAAGATAATCATTATCAGAATTAATAGCAAAGAGAGGGAAAACCTCAGTACCAAGTATGTTCATAGGTCAGCAAAGAGAAGCAGAACTTCAGTACCAAGCATGTTCATTTCTTATACTCTAGATGAGCATTGATTTGTTTAGATTTCATAATGGGGCCAAGTCATAGGAGAATCTCTAGCACTACTTTCACCTGCAGTGCTAGAGAATTTTTTTAAGTGATGAAGAATAATTAGGGATCACTACTGACTATGAAGCCTGGACATAAACAGCTGCATATAAGAAAGACCTAATATTTCTGCCAACTTATTTAATTTAATTGCTATTTGACTAACTTGTTGGAGATAGGCTACAGCAGAATTTATGGGGTTAGAAAGCTGGGTTCTAAGTCTACTTAGGTAACCTTAGAAAAGATGCTTAAACTCTGGATTTTAGTTCCTCAACAGAAAAATTAAGAAACTGAAATATAACTCTAAAGTCTCTTGCAGGTTTAAAATTCTAATTCTGATTCTATTCCAATAAAGGTTTTGAATTTCAAAGATTGGGTGAAAGCAGTTTAAAGGTATAAATTAACACACTTGAGATCCAAATGTTTTTACATCAGCAGAATGGAAATAAATTCTATATATTCTTTTTGTAAGCAGTATAGGGATACTCTGCTTTATGCACAGTCTTCTTAAAAGCCAAATGCATATTTATTTTGATATGTGATCAATTCTTGCAGTGAATCCACCAGTTAGGAAAGAATCCTTCAGATTTTATACAGTTTGTTTCTTAAAGAGCCATGTCTATACCATAAGCATAATATAAAACAATACTGTTACCAATGGATATAAAGCGTTATATTTCAAACAAGAGAGTACTATTTCCTACTTCTTTAAAAATATTTGTTTACAAGAGCTCCTTATTCTTTCTCCACAGCATAGGCTGATATGAGTCCAATCCAATTTTTTCATTAGAGAAAAGGAAAGGATTTAAGTTTGGAATTCAACATGAAAGCTTGTTCTCTTTCAACACTATACACTGCATCTTGGTATAAAGCGGAAACCAATAACATAAAACATTTAATTTGCATTCGTTTTCAAATATTATGGGTGGATAGGTTTTGTTAGATGGACAGGATGGTATTTTAGTCAGATCTTTTTCCTAAGTTGACATGTTAGTATCTTCTACATGCATATTAAGACAACACACATTTTAAGACTACAAACTGAATTCTTGTTATAAACCAAGCCAGGAAGCATCTTCCTCACAATGCCAAACCTACACAAATCACTAAAGACATTATTAGATAAATTAGAGGCTTAAAAGTACATCCTTCCTGACACTGGCGATGTGGGCGTCAGCACAGCACCCACAGCTGTGTTTCAGCAGTCTTGGCATAGCATGCCTAAGGTAATAAAAATTCTTGAAGGTGGGAAGTTTCCATCAATTAACTCAGAAAGACTCGTCTGGAGCAGCCTCATCTCAGCCCACGCATTATGACGATGCTATCTACTCAGAATGCCCTTGCTGGGGTGAGAACATGCAAATGTTAAATTTCTGATCATTCTCAACCCTCAAGTTAATCATATGTATTCTAAATCTAGAATAACACATTAAATTAAAGTAAAGAAAATAAATTATCCCACAGACTTGGTATTCTTTTTCTTAGTGGACCAAATGGAGTTAATATCAGTGTTGAACGCTTTCCTCCTTAAGCTATTTTCTTCCTTTCCATAGCAACCTCTAGGAGTATCACCTGGAGTCAGCTGACTGTAATGCCCACACATCACCTATTCTCTTAGTTAGATTTTCTGAATATAAATAATGTTACCAATAATGACTGGTTCCTGAAGTTCTGGGTTTAGGGTTCTTACAGCAGAAATCTCATTTCCTACAGTTGCTATCAGTATAATCTAAACAATTATTTGATTGTTCAGGTTGATATTCAAAGCAAAGCCAACAATGTCCAAAGTTTTCTGTGAACAGCAATCTAGATGTTACACATTTACCCAGGATCAAACTACCATCAGTGCTATAACACCACAAAAAGAAGAGAGCTTAGCAGCAAGTCTTATCATTCCTCCATGACCAAAAGGAATTAACCCACACAAGTTTACTGGAACTTGTCAACATCACCAATGAACCGTCCTGCTGCTAACTCCTACAGTCTATTTTCAGGTCCAGCTCACTTAGGAGCATCTGACTGCAGCTATTCCCTCTACTTTGATAGACTTCTCTAGGTTTCCAGAACATCACAATCTCCCTATGTTATTCACAGGATTCTGTCTTCTCAATCCCCGTTGATGGTTCTTCCTGCACCTGGAATTCCTCTTACCAGGTTGTAAGTACTTTTCCTTTTTGCATAGCCTTTATCAATTCTAGTATACTATATACATTTCTTATTTATTATATTTATCGTTCATTTTATAACTCCATTCTTCTTCCCACTAGACTGAAGATGTTTTTGTCTGCTTTTTGTCATTGATACCTAATGCTCAGATCAGTGCCTGGCACACACTGATCAGTAAATAATTTGCTGAAGAAATAAACTTGTCTTTCTGATTTATATATGTTTAAGCTATTCCCAAACTCCTTAGAATAAATGATATTTTAGAGGAGAAAATTAATACATTTATGAAAGAGTATTCCACATAATATGATGTTGGGTTCTTACAGGAAAGCTATGAAACTTGGGCTAATATAGTAAATGGGTGATAACCACTGGAAAACAGAAATCATGGTCATATTATACACTTTCGTTATCAACTCAAATAATTGGTTTATGCTGACACCTCATTTATAGGTGTCTTTAGTTCCTCTCACTATGGGATAATGTATTCAAAAATTTTAAACATGGGCATTCTAGAGTTCCTGCTGTGGTGCAGTGGTAAAGAATGAGACTGCAGCGGCTTGAGTTGTTATGGAGGCACGGGTTCAATCCCTGGTCTGGCACACTGGGTTAAAGGATTTAGTGTTGCCACAGCTGTGGTGTAAGTTGTAAGCAGTGGCATAAGTTGTTGCTGCTGTGATATGGGTTTGATCCCTGGCCTAGGAACTTCCACATGCTATGGGCACAGTCCCTCAAAAATTAAATATGGCTTCTTTTTTTTTTTTGGTCTTTTCAGGGCTGTACACGCAGCATATGGAAGTTCCCAGGCTAGGGGTCAAATCGGAGCTGTAGCCGTCAGCCTACACCACAGCCATAGCAACACAGGATCCAAGCCGCATATGTATATATGTATGTGTATATATGTATATGTATATACACTTTTTAAAATATATTCTTTTCCATTATGGTTTATTATAGAATTTTTTTTGGGGGGGCTAAATCTGTGGCTTGCAAAAGTTCCTGGGCCAGGGATCAAACTTGTGCCACAGCTGTAACCTGAGTCACAGCAGTGACAACAACTGCTAAGAGGGAACTCCTTGATCATAGGACGTTAAATATAATTTTCTGTGCTTATACCATAGGATCTTGTTATTCAACCAATATTTTTAAGCAACTGACTAGTTTTTAAAAAGCAGGGGGTAGTTCCCATCATGGCTCAGCAGTAACAAACCCAACTAGTATCCACGAGGATGCGGGTTTGATCCCTGGCGCCACTCAGTGGGTTAAGCTCCAACATTGCTGTGAGCTGTGGTGTAGGTCACAGTCACAGCTTGGATCCTATGTTGCTGTGGCGTAGGCTGGCAGCTACAGCTCCAGTTCGACCTCTAGCCTGGGAACTTCCGTATGCCATGGGTGCGGCCCTGACATGACCAAAAAAAAAACCCCACGGGTTTCCAAGTCCACCAAGGCCACTCAGACAGCCATGTAGGGCCCCAGTCCCATTGACAAGTAGGCCAGCAGCAGACCAGCGCGCCTCCCATGCTGCACAGCCAACCATATGGGAAGCCTACCCCGCCCTTCAGTGGACTCACAGCCACTGCACCCGGCACAGCCTCACAGTCAACCAGGCTAAGGACCAGCCCTGCCTACCAATACACCTATACTAGTCAGCTTATCACAATAGATGGGCTCATGCAACCCACACAGAGAATACAACTAGACCAGAGGGTAATATACTGTTGGGCCCCAGAGGGCATCTCCTAAAAAATGCCACTTCTCCAAGTTCAGGAAATTTAATCGACATAAGAATTAGGCAAAATGAGGAGACAGAGGAATATGTTTCAAACAATGGAATAAGACAAAACCTCAGACAAACAGCTAAACATAGAGATAAGCAATCTACCCAATAAAGAGTTCAAGGTAATGACAAGGATACCCAACAAATGTGAAAGAATGGATGAACACAGTGAGACTTTCAACAAAGAGAAAATATACAGAAGAACCAATTAGAGGTGAAGAATATAGTAACTGAAATTTTTAAATATACTGATATATTATGGGAGTTCTCGTTGTGGCTCAGTGGTTAACGAATCCGACTAGTAACCATGAGGTTGTGGGTTCGATCCCTGGCCTTGCTCAGTGGGTTAAGGATCCAGCGTTGCCGTGAGCTGTGGTGTAGGTCGCAGACGGAGCTCAGATCTGGTGTTGCTGTGGCTGTGGTGAAAGCCGGCAAGCCGGCAGCTACAGCCCCTGTTAGACTCCTAGCCTGGGAAACTCCATATGCCATGGGTGCAGCCCTAGAAAAGGCAAAAAAAAAAAAAAAAAAAAAGATACTGGTATATTATAATAATACAGAGGAATGGATGGGCAATCTGGAAAACAGAGTCGTGAAAGTAATCTAAACTGAATAGAAACAAGAAAAAAGGGTTTAAAAAATAGCAGGATAGTTAAAGAAACTTCTCAGACAACATCAAGCTTAATACTAACACTCACATTACAGGGATCCTAGAGTAATTATTTGAAGAAATGATAGCTGAAAACCTCCCTGACCTGAGAAAGGAAGCAAACATCCAGGTCCAGGAAGCACAGAGAGTCCCAAACAAGAGGAACCCTAAGAGATTTAAACCAAGATACATTACAGTGAAAACGGTAAAATTTAAAGGTAAAGAGAGAATCTTAAAAGCAGGAAAAGGAAGTTCCCATGTGCTGTAGTGGGTTAAGGATTTGGGCCACAGCTGGGGTGCAGGCCACAACTTTGGCGTGGGTTCAATTCCTGGCCCAAGAACTTCTAATGTGCCATGACTGAAGTCAAAAAAAAAAAAAAAAAAGCAATAAGAGAAAAGCAACTAGTCAGGTACAAGGGAACTCCCCTAAGAGTATCAGAGTATCAGATGATTTTTACCTGACACATTGCAAGTCAGAAGGCAGTGACATGATATGTTCAAAGTTATAAAAGGAAAAGAACTATAACCAAGAATACTCCACATAGCAAGGTTGTCATTCAGATTTGAAGGAGAAATAAAAGGTTTTACAAAGGCTAAAAGAGTTCAGCACCATTAAACCAATTTTAAAAGAAATGTTAAAGAGACTTCTCCAAGTGCAAAATAAGAAATCACAACTAGAAATATCAAAATTATGAAAAGAAAAACTTCACTGGTAAAGACAAATATACAGTTAAGGTAGTAGATCAACCACTTACATAGCTAGCTAGTAGAAAGGTTAAAAGACCAAAACAGTAAAATCATCTTTGTATACAATAAATGGTAAAGGGATATACAAAACAAAAAGATGTAAAATATGACATCAAAAACATTAACTGTAGTGGGGGGAAGTAAAAATGCAGGGTGATTAGAATGCATTTGAATTCATCATCAACTCAAAATAATCATTCACCCACACACACATATATATTGTTATATATGAACCTCACAATAACTACAAACCAAAACCTTGCAACATATAGATATACAAAAAACAGAAGGGAATCTAAACAGGAGTTCCCATCGTGGCTCAACGGTTAGGAACCATGAGGTTGCGGGTTCAATTCCTGGCCTTACTCAGTGGGTTAAGGATCTGGCGTTGCCGTGAGCTGTGGTGTAGCTTGCAGACGAGGCTCGGATCCTGCATTGCTGTGGCTGTGGCAAAGGCCAGCAGCTATAGCTCCTGTTAGACCCCTAGCCTGGGAACCTCCAATATGCTACGGGTGCTGAAAAAAAAAAAAAAAAAAAACAGAAGGGAATCTAAACAAAAGACCATCATAAGTCACAAGGGAAGAGAGCAAAAGAAGAACAAAAAAGAACTACAGAAACAACCAGTAAACAATTAATAAAAGGGCAATAAGTACATACCTATCAATAATTATTTTAAATGTAAATAAAAAAACCACTAAATGCTCCAATGAAAAGACACAGAGTGACTGAATGGATAACAAAAAAAGATTCATACATATATATATACGCTGCCTACAAGAGACTCACTTTAGGTCTAAAGAACACAAAGACAGGCCTAGGGCTGTCTGGCCAGGTGGGAGGCATCTGGGTGCTACCATCTTGCCAAACAATGGCAGCCATGTGCCTGGTTCCCACATCTTGCAGCCATGTTGCTTTGTACCCTCCCTTCAGGGCGGTCCTGCTCCCAGCTGGGCTCAGTGAAGCAAGGGCTTGAGCTTGGAAGTGGCAGAGCAGCCCAATGCCCAAGATAGTGATCTGTGGTGCAGCTGCAAAGTACTTCAAATGACAGGGCAAGGAGGAGACAGTGGTTTCCTTCTATAGGTTCTCCATAAAGGATTCAAAATACCTGATCCAGTGATTAAAGGCTGTGCAAAAGAATAACTGGTTCCCCACTAAGTATTCTTTCCTCAGTGAACATTTCACCAAAGACAGCTTATCCAAGAGGCTGGAGATTGGGCCTGAGTACTTAATTTCATGGCCATGTCTTCCATCTTCCATGTGACTGACAATAGCAGAGCTGGCGTCCAGGGCTGCACCAGGAGAACGCATACAAGAAAGGCCTCAGGGGCCCTTAGGAGATGAGTGAAGCAGACAGGAATGGAGCTGCAGGGTCATCAATGTATCCATGTGAAAACCCAATGGCAAAACCAGAGACCTGCAAGTTGAAGCAACCTGAACTATAGGGTAAAACTGCACTGAGCTCCATTCGGGAAGCCACTAGTCAGAAACTCATGCAGCTGTCTCTGGAAGAACTCTAGAAGACAGTTTGTTCACCTCAGCATTAGACGGTCAGGGAGAAGCGAGCACATCTGCTGTAGATGCTGGCAATAAGAATATAACCTCCTCTGACAGCGGCCTGGTAGAGAAGAGTGGCATTTCCATGGATGATTTTACCACCCCCACTCCAGGATCGGGGGCATACAAATTTATTGGCTCATTCGTTATTACAATTTCTTCAAGTACACTAGAAAGAGGCTGTTATGTTCCCAGAGAGTCTGTTGACCAAAAAAGACTGAAGAGAGACACAGAACCTGGCTGTAGCAGGACCAGCCTGGGGGTCAACAAAGGCTTGGCACAGAAGGGCCCAAGTTTGTTATTTACAGTAACACCTTAGAAGTACTCCCAGAGCCACTCCACCCATCCAACAGATGTCACCCTAAAGCCAGGCATGGAAGCTGTGCTAAGTGAGCACATAACACCAGTCCCATATCCATCAAAGAGGTTATCCTGTGAGCTTCGGAGATGTGCAAACTCATCAATGCACTGCACTCTTACTGTCTCTCCTCCTAGCAGAACAGGAAGCAAGAGTGCTGCCTGTGGGAGCAGGTGGAGAAGAAGAACAGGGAACTGAACACCCTGTGATGGTGAGTCAGCTGGTCAAAGAACCAGGTGTGCAAGCTGTCAAATTTGGAATAGCTTCCCCTACCTGAGCAGCCTGCTGTCCCTTACTCTCAACCATACAGTCAATACCAGAGCCTTCAGGCTCCCACATTGACTGGCTATTATGAGGTGGGGTTCTTGCTCTATGCTGATAGTCTTAGAGCACTTATGTGTATTGCATGCTTCCTGCTGTCTCTACAGAGGTTCTGATAGTAGATGTACCTTGTAAAAGGTAAGCGTGGACTGGCAAGCTTACCTCACTTGCTCCAGGGCAAGAGCCATATGTAGAAATAGGGTTTACCAGATTGGATTGAGACAGCGGAATAGAAGGACTGGAGCTCAACTTCTCTCCCAAAAAACAACACAACTACAACCAAATGCCAAGCAACCTTCAACCAAATGGACTGTAAACTTCCAAAAAAGATATTCTACTCCAGAAGACAAAGAGGAGACCACATCAAGAGGTAGGAGGGGCGATTACACGATAGAAGCAACCCCATACCTCTCGGGTAGGACCCCACAGACTGGAAAGTAACTATCACAGAGACTCACCTAAAGGACTGAGAGTTCTAAGCCCCACGCAAATCCCCATGCCTGGGGATCTGCCACAGGGAGAAAGAGCCCCCAGAGCATCTGGCATTGAAGGCCAGTGGGGCTTGTATGCAGGAGCTCCAAAGGACTGGGGGAAAAGGAGACCCCATTCTTGAAAGGCGCACACAGACTATCAGGTGCACTGGGTCCCAGGGCAAAGCCAAGTCTCCACAGGAATCTGTGTCAAACCTGACAGCAATTCTTGGAGATCTCCTGGGAAAATAGGAGTGACTGTGGCTTGTTGTGGGGGACAGGCATTGGAGGTGAAGCTCTCGAGAACGAGACACTAGAAATAAACTGGAGGCAAAGATCGATAATTTACAGGAACCACTGAGCGAAGAAATACAACATATAAAAATTAAGCAAGAAGAGATGCAAAATACAATAACTGAAATAAAACATTCATTAGAAGCAGACAACAGCAGAACATAGGAGAAATCAGAACGAATCAGTGAGGTGGAGGACAGATTAGTGGAAATCACTAATGCTCAAGAGAAAAGAGATAAAAGATTGAAAGGAAGTGAGCAGAGTCTCAGAGAACTCTGGGATAATGTTAAACGCACCAGCATCCGTATTATAGGGGTGCCAGAGGGAGAAGAAAAAAAGAGAAGGGGACAGAAAAAATATTTGAGGAGATAATAGCCAAAAACTTTCCTAATATGGGAATGGAACCACTCACTCAAATCCAGGAAGCACAACGAGTACCATATAAAATAAACCCAAGGAGGAACACCCCGAGACACATATTAATCAAAATGACCAAAATTAAAGACAAAGAGAAAATATTGAAAGCATCTAGGGAAAAGAAACAAATGACATACAAGGGAACCCCGAAAAGGTTATCAGCAGATTTTTCAGCTGAAACTCTGCAGGCCAGAAGTGAGTGGCATGATATACTTAAAGTGATGAATGGAAAAAACTTCCAACCAAGATTACTTTACCCAGCAAGGCTCTCATTCAGATTTGAAGGAGAGATCAAAACCTTTACAGATAAGTAGAAGCTAAGAGATTTCTGCAACACTAAACCAGCTTTACAACAAATACTAAAGGAACTTCTCGAAGCAGAAAAGAAAAGGCCACAACCAGAAACAAAAACACCACAAATGACAAGACTCACTAGTAAAGGCATATATACTGCAAAGATACTAAATCATCCATGCAAATCAGAGATCGTGATAAGAGAGCACAAATGCAGGACACTGGAGACGCACGTACAATTAAGAAACCAACAACTTAAAACAATCTCATTTTTATATAGACTCCTATATCAAAACTTCAGGGTAACTGCAAGCCTTAAATCTACAATTGATACACAAACAAATAAGAAAAATCAACTCAAATACAACATTAAAGATAGTCATCAAACTACAAGAGGAGACAACAAGAGAATAAGGGAAGAAAAAAGAGCAACAAAACCCCCAAACAGTTAACGAAATGGCAATAAGAACATACATATCGATAATTACCTTAAATGTTAATGGACTGAATGCCTCAACCAAAAGACGTAGACTAGCCGAATGGATACAAAAACAAGACCCGTATATATGCTGTCTTCAAGAAACACACTTCACTTCTAGGGACACATACAAATTGAAAGTGAGAGGATGGAAGAAAATATTCCATGCAAACGGGAATCAAAAGAAAGCTGGAGCAGCAATACTCATATCAGACAAAACAGACTTTAAAACGAAGAACATTTTAAGACACAAGGAAGGACACTACATAATGATAAAAGGATCAAACCAAGAAGAAGATATAACAATTTTAAATATCTATGCACCCAACATAGGATCACCACAATATATAAGGCAACCGCTAACAACCTGAAAAGGAGAAATCAACAATGACACAGTCATAGTGGGGGACTATAACACCCCACTTACAGCAATGGATAAATCATCCAGACAGAAAATCAATATGGAAACACAGGCCCTGAATGAAGCATTAGATCAGATGGACTTAACAGATATATATAGGTCATTCCATCCAAAAGCAACAGAACACACATTCTTCTCAAGTGCACATGGAACATTCTCTAAGATTGAGCACATCCTGGGCTACAAATCAAGCCTCGGTAACTTTAAGAAAACTGAAATTATATCAAGCATCTTCTCTGACCACAATGCTATATGACTGGAAATCAACAAGAAAAAAACGGCAAAAAATACAAACACGTGGAGATTAAA
>PVHT020001179.1:1256148-1283972 GCA_004024745.2 Catagonus wagneri
ATAGATGCAGAAAAAGCCTTTGACAAAATCCAACACCCATTTCTCATAAAAACCCTTCAGAAAGTCGGCCTAGGGGGAACCTACCTCAACATAATAAAGGCCATCTATGACAAACCCAGAGCTGACATCATTCTCAATGGTGAAAAGTTGAAAGAATTCCTGTGGAGATCAGGAACAAGACAGGGATGTCCACTCTCGCCACTACTATTCAACATAGTTCTGGAAGTCCTAGCCACAGCAATCAGAGAAGTAAAAGAAATAAAAGGAATCCAAATTGGAAAGGAAGAAGTAAAACTATCACTGTTTGCAGATGACATGATACTATACCTATATATACTATACTATATCCTAAAGACTCCACCAGAAAACTGTTAGAGCTCATCAATGAATTTGGCAAAGTTGCAGGATACAAAATTAATACACAGAAATCAACTGCATTTCTATATACTAACAAGGAAAGATCAGAAAGAGAAATTAGGGAAGCAATCTCGTTTACCATTGCATCAAAAAGAATCAAATACTTAGGAATAAACCTACCTAAAGAGACAAAAGACCTGTACTCTGAAAACTATAAGACACTGATGAAAGAAATCAAGGATGACATGAACAGATGGAAAGACATACCATGCTCTTGGATTGGAAGAGTCAATATCATCAAAATGAGTATACTACCCAAGGCAATCTACACATTCAATGCAATCCCTATCAAATTACCAAGGACATTTTTCACAGAACTAGAACAAAATATTTTAAAGTTTGTTTGGAAGCACAAAAAACCCAGAATAGCTAAAGACATCCTGAGAAAGAAAAATGGAGCTGGAGGAATCAGGCTCCCTGACTTCAGACTCTACTACAAGCTACAGTCATCAAAACCATATACTACTGGCACAAAGACAGAAATATAGATCAGTGGAACAAGATAGAAAGCCCAGAATTAAATCCACGCATCTATAGTCAACTAATCTATGATAAAGGAGCCAAGAATATACATTGGACAAAAGACAGCCTCTTCAATAAGTGGTGCTGGCAAAACTGGACAGCCACATGTAAAAAAATGAAACTAGAACACTTCCTAACACCATGCACAAAAATAAACTCAAAATGGATTAAAAGATCTAGATATAAGACCAGATACTATAAAACTCTTAGAGGAAAACATAGGCCAAACACTCTCTGACATAAATGATAGCAACATCTTCTCAGATCCATCTGTCAGAGTAAGGACAATAAAAAGAGAAATAAACACATGGGACTTAATTAAACTTCAAAGCTTCTGCACAGCAAAGGAAACCCTAAACAAAACGAAAAGACAACCCACAGAATGGGAGAAAATATTCGCAAATGAATCGACTGACAAGGGATTAATCTCCAAAATTTACGAACACCTCCTACAGCTCAATACCAAAAAAACAAACAACCCCATCAAAAAATGGGCGGAGGATCTAGGCAGACAATTCTCCAAAGAAGACATGCAGATGGAAAATAAACACGTGAAAAGATGTTCAATCTCGCTCCTTAATAGAGAAATGCAAATCAAAACCACTATGAGGTACCACCTTACACCAGCCAGAATGGCCATCATCAAAAAGTCTACAAACAATAAGTGCTGGAGAGGGTGTGGAGAAAAAGGATCCCTATTACACTGTTGGTGGGAATGCAAATTGGTGCGACCAATGCGGAAAACAATATGGAGATTCCTCAGAAAACTCAAAATAGAATTACCATTTGATCCAGCAATCCCACTCCTAGGCATCTATCCAGAGGAAACCATGACTCGAAAAGACACATGTACTCCAGTGTTCATTGCAGCACTCTATGCAATAGCCAGATCATGGAAACAACCTAAATGCCTTTTGACAGAGGATTGGATAGGGAAGATATGGTACATACACCCAATGGAATATTACTGAGCCATTAAAAGGAACGAAATAACAACATTTATAGCAACATGGATGAACCTAGAAATTATCATGCCAAGTGAAACCAGCAACATCCAATGCTACTGCTTACATGTAGAAACTAAAAAGGACACAATGAACTTCTTTGCAGAACAGTCAATGACTCACAGACTTTGGAAAACCTTTGGTTTCCAAATAAGATAATCTGGGGGGGGTGGGGGAATGCACTGAGGGTTTGGGATGGAAATGCTATCAAATTGAGTTGTGATGATTTTTATACACCTATAATTGTAATAAAATTCATTAAGGAATGGAAATAAATAAATAATGTAGATTAAAAAAATCAATCTTATAGCATATTCAAGAACAAAAGAAAATCTATAATGTACTAAGATTCTGTTTATAAAATATAAGCAAACATTATACTTTGTTACTTTCTTAGACTTTTTCAAGGGCTACATGAAAAAGATACAAGAAAGAATTAGGCAAATATGTGACATTTCTCCAGTTTTAATGTTATTTTTAAAAATTCGCATAATTTCCGAAAGTTTGCACTTCATTCCAAATATGCAAATGGAAATAAAAAGTGAATCTTAAACAATAAATAAATAAATAAAAGTTCTGAGACACTGGAGAAAAAAAAAGAAATAGGGTTTAGCTAGTGAGAAAGAAGGCATTTCATGTCAGCTGGAAAAGCCCAAACTACTCAATGAATGGCTCATAGTTGATTTTTCACTTGGATGTAGAAAGTCTCCTTGTATGGCATATCTCACAAAAACAAAGTTCTAATGAGTTATGATATCTAAATATAAAATAAAAAATACAGTAAACTTAAAAAATTATAGGAGAGATTTTCTTTTTTTTTTTTTTTTGTCTTCTTGCCTTTATCTACAGCCGCACTCGCGGCATATGGAGGTTCCCAGGCTAGGGGTCTAACAGGAGCTGTAGCCGCCAGCCTTCGCCACAGCCACAGCAACGCGGGATCCAAGCCGCGTCTGCAACCTACACCACAGCTCACAGCAATGCTGGATCCTTAACCCACTGAGCAAGGCCAGGGATCAAACCCGCAACCTCATGGTTCTTAGTCGGATTCGTTAACCACTGAGCCACGAAGGGAACTCCCAGGAGAGATTTTCTTCATTCATGATCTAAAGAATATCCTTGAAGTTAAATAATTTTGAATAATAATCTTTTTAAAAACACATATAAACTGAAAGTGAGAGGATAGAAAAAATTATTCCATGAAAATGGAAACAAAAATAAAGCTAGAATACAAATACTTACATTAAAAAGTACTATAAAAGAGGAGTTCCCATTATGGCTTAGCGAGTTAAGAAAGTGACCAGTATTCATGAGGATGAGGGTTTGATCCCTGGCTTCACTCAGTGGGTTAATGTTCATTCTAGTGTTGCTGCAAGCTGCGGCATAGGTCGAAGATGCAGCTCAGATCTGGCACTGCAGTGTCTGTAGTGTAGGCCACTATCTGTGGCTCCAATTCAACCCCTAGTCTGGAAACTTCCATATACTGCAGTGGGGCCCTAAAAAAAGAAAAAAAAATACTATAAAACAAACAATAACAAAGACAAGAAGGACATTACATAATGATAAAGAAATCAATCTGACAAGAAGATATGGCAAGTATAAATATACATTGACCCAACACAGAAGCACCTAAACACATAAAGCAAAACTGAGGAAACTTTTAGAGACAAACTAATGGAAATACAATAATGGTAGGAAAGTTTAATACTCAGCTGACATCAATGGACATCCAGACGAAAATGAGTAAGAAACACTGGCCTTAAATGACACATCAGACCTAATATACCTATTAGGAATTAATACACATAAACAGAACATTTCATCCAAAAAGAGCAGAATAAATATTCTTTATAAGTGTACATGAAACATTCTCCAGGATGTATCACATTTGAGTCCCCAAAACAAGTCTCAGTAAACTTAAGAAAAGTGAAATCATATCAAGCATCTTTTCTGACCATCCTGTGAGACCAGAAATCAACTATAAGAAAAAAAAACCTGCAAAAATTACAAATGCCTGGAGTCTAAACAACATGCTATTAAACAATAAATAAGTCAATGAAGAAATCAGAGAGGAAAATTTAAAATACCTGGAAACAAATGAAAATGGAAATACAAATGATCCAAAATCTATGAGACACAGCAAAAACAGTTCTAAGGGGGAAGTCTACCTCAGGAAAAAAGAAAAATCTCAAATAAGCAATCTAAATTTACATCTAAAGAAACTAAAGAAGAACAAAGAAAATCCAAAGCAACAGAATAAAAAAAATAATAAAGATCAGAGCAGAAGTAAATGAAATAGAGACTAAAAATAAAAATAGAAAAGAGAGATGAAACCAAAAGCTGGTTCTTTAAAAAGATAATAAAGTTGATAAATCTTAAACAAGACTCATCAAGAAAAAGAGGTCCCAAATAAGATCAGAAATGAAAAAGAAGTTACAAGTGACACCACAGAAATATAGAGGATCATAAGAGATTACTATGAACAATTACATGCCAGTAAATTTGTAAACCTAGAAGAAACAAATAAATTCCTAGATATGTACAATCTGAAAGCCTGAAAAATATGAATAAACAGAAAATATTAACAGACTAATTACTAGCAATAAAACTGAATCAGTAACTTAAACTCCTGACAAGTGAAAGTCCAGGACCAGATGACTTCACAGGTAAATTCTAACAAATACTTAGAGTTAATACCTATCTTTCTCAAACTATTCAAAAAAATGTAAGAGGAAAAAGATGGTTCCAAACTCACTCTATGAGGCTAGCATTACCCTGATACCAAAACCAAAGACATCACAAAAAAAGAAAATGCAGGTCAATATGAACACAGAAACAAAAATTCAAAAAAAAATTAAATAGCAAACTGAATTTAACAATACCTTAAGGAAGTTCCCATCATGGCTCAGCAATAATGAACCCACCAGTATCCATGAGGATGTGGGTTCAATTCCTGGCCTCGCTCAGTAGGTTAAGGATCCAGCATTGCCACAAGCTGTGGTGTAGGTTACAGATGCAGCTCAGATCCTGCATTCCTGTGGCTGGGGTGTAAGCTAGCAGCTGCAGCTCTGATTTGACCCCTAGCCTGGGAACTTTCATACGCTGCACACGCTGCCCTAAAAAAATTTAATTAATTAATAATTAAAAGGATTGCATACCATGATCGAGTGGGATTTATCCCAGGGATGCAAGGATGGCTCAGTGTCCACAAATCAATCAATGTGATAACACCACATTACAAACCGAAGAATAAAAATCATATGATCATCTCAATAGATGCAAAAAAAGCTTTTGACAAAATTCATTATCCATTTGTGATTAAAAAAAAAAAAAAGACTCTCATCAAAGTAGGTATAGTGAAAATAAACCTCAAGATAACAGAGGCCAAAAATGACAAATTGACAGCCAACATCATAGCCAATGATGAAAACCTAAAAACATTTCCTTTAAGATAAGGAATAAGACAAGGATGCTCACTGTCCCAACTTTTATTCAACATGGTATTAGAAGTTCTAGCTGCAGAAATTAGATAGGGAAAAGAAATAAAAGGACTCCAAACTGGAACAAAAGAAGTAAAAGTGTGGGAATTCTTGTTGTGGCTCAGTGTGTTACAAACCATGAGAATACAGGTTTGATCCCTGGTCTCACTCAGTGGGTTAAGGATCCATCATTGCCATGAGCTGTGATGTAGGTTGCAGACCTGGCTCAAATCCCAGGTGGCTGTGGCTGTGGCTGTGGCTGGCAGCTGCAGCTTCAATTTGACCCTTAGCCTTAGCCTGGAAACTTCCATATACAGCAGGTGCAGACCTAAAAGGCAAAAAAAAAAAAAAAAAAAAAAAAAAAAAAAAGAAAGAAAGAAAGAAAGAAAGAAACCGTCAGTTTACAGATGATTTGATACTATACATAGAAAAATCCTAAAGATACTATCAAAATACTATTAGAATAAATGAATTCAGTTGCAATATATATTATTAATATATAGAAATCTGTCATACTTCTATACACTAATAACAAATTATCAGAAGGAGAAATTAAGAAAACAACTCCATTTACAATTACATCAAAAAGAATGAAATACCCAAGAATAAAATACCTAAGAATAAATCTGACCAAGGAGGTAAAAGACTTGTACTCTGAAAACTATAAGGCATTAATCAAAGAAACTGAAGACAATGCAAACAAATGGAAAGATAGACCATACTCATGGATAGGAAGGATTAATGTTAAAATGACCAAACCACTCAAAGCAATCTACAGGTTCAAAGCAATCTCTTAAAATACCAAGGGCATTTTTTACAGAACTAGAACAAATAATCTTAACATTTGTATGGAAAGACAGAAGACTCTGAAGAGACAAAGCAACCTTGAAAAAGAAAAACGGAGCTGGAGGAATCAGTCTCCCTGGCTTCAGGGAGACTGTACTACAAAGCTACAGTTATCAAAATAGTATGGCACTGGCACAAAAACAGAAATACAGATGGAACTCCCTGGTGTCACAGCAGTTAAGGATTTGGCATCGTCACTGCTGTGGCTCTGGTTCAATCTCCAGCCTGGAAATTTCCACGTCATCGGTATGGCTAACCATCCCCACCAAAAAAAAAAAAAAAAAACCCAGAAATATCCATCAGTGAAAGAGGATAGAAAGCCCAGAGATAAATCTACGCACCTACAATCAGTTGGTATTTATGACAAATCAAGCAAGAATATACAACGAAGAAAAGACAATTTCTTCAATAAGTGGTTCTGGGACAAGTGGAGAGCTACAAGTAAAAGAATGCAGTCAGGACACTCTCACACCATACACAAAAATAAACTCATAATGGGACTTCCCACTGTGGCTCAGTGGAAACGACCTGACTAGTATCCGTGAGGATGCGAGTTTGATCCCCAGCCTCACTCAGTGGGTCAGGGATCTGGCATTGCCGTGAGCCATGGTGTAGTTCACAGACACGCTTGGATCCTGCATTGCTGTGGCTGTGGCATAGGCCAGCAGCTGTAGCTCTCATTGGACCCCTAGCCTAGGAACTTCCACATGCCGTAGGTGTGGCCCTAAAAAACAGAAACAAAACCAAATCCAAATCCTCAAAATGGATTATAGACCTAAATGTAAGTCTGGATACCATAAAACTCCTAGAGGAAAACATATGCAGAATACTCTTTGACATAAATTGCAACAATATCTGGAGTTCCTGTCGTGGTACAGGAGAAAAGAACCCGACTGGCAACCATGAGTTTGCAGGTTCAATCCCTGGTCTCACTCAGTGGGTTAAAGAGCTGGCATTACTGTGAGCTATGGTGTAGGTCACAGACGCAGCTAGGATCTGGCATTACTGTGGCTGTGGTGTAGGCCGGCAGCTGTAGCTCCAATTAGACCCCTAGCCTGGGAACCTCCATAAGCCGTGGGTGCAACCCTAAAAAGCAAAAAAATAAAAATTGCAGCAATACCTTTTAATCTACCTCCTACAGTAATAATAAAAATTAAAATTAAAAATGGGACCTAATTACACTTAAAAGCTTTTGCACAGAAAGGAAAACTAAAAAAAATTAAAAATGAAAAGACAACTCACTGAATGTGAGAAAATCTTTGCACATATGTATACTTTTAAAAGTCAAACTGGGAGTTCCTATTGTGGCTCAGTGGTAACAAACCTCATTAGTACCCATAAGGACATGGGTTCGATCCCTGGCTTCGCTCAGGGGGTTAAGGATCCCATGCTGCCATGAGCTATTGTAGGTCACAGATGCAGATTGGATCTGGTGTGGCTGTGGCCCAGGCCAGCAGCTGCAGCTCCAATTTGACCCCTAGTTTGCTAACTTCCATATGCCGTGGGTGTGGCCCTAAAAAGACAAAAAAAAAAAAAAAGTTTGGGCTTACATATACCCACTACTATTTATAAAACAGATAACCAACAAGGACGTATTCTATAGCACAGGGAACTCTACTCAATATTCCACAATAACCTACATAGGAAAAGAATCTGAAAAAGAATGCATATATGTATACATATAACTGAATCACTGTGCTGTACATCTGAAAATAATACAACACTGTAAATCACCTATGCTTCAATAATTTTTTTTAAATGTCTGTTGCCTTTTCACCTGAAAAATAGTTTGACTAGATATAAAATTCTTGGTTCAAACTTTTTGTCTTGAGGACTTTACAGAGCTTGTTCAATAGAACAAGAACAGTGTCTTCTAACACTGAACTTCTCTGAGGATTTGGAAGATACTTTGAATCTTCCTTTTTCTCATGTTTGTTCTTTTACTCTGGAGTCAATAAAAAAAAGTTTGTAGTCCAATAATTTTACTGATTGTGCCTTCATATATTAATTGCTCTGTGTAAATTTTTCCCAGCTCATGATGTTCTACAGAATCAAATCTGCATTTTTTTTCCTCCAAACTGATAGCATATGGAAGTTCCCAGGCCAGGGATGGAATCTGAGCCACAGCTGCAATGTACATCATAGCTACAGCAACACTGAATAGCTACAACACCCACTGTGCCCTGCCAGGGATCAAACCTGGTGCTGCTGCAGAGACAATACCACATCCTTAGCCCACTATACCACAGTGGACACTCCAAAACTGCATGTTTCTGAGTAGTTTCCTTGAAAAAAAATCTGTAAACATTATATTCCATTATTTGAGGATTTTTTTAATTTTTATTATTTTCTTTTTTTGGCCACCCCACAGAATATGGAGTTACCAGGCCATGGATTAGATCCGAACCATAGTTGCAACCTAAGCTGCAGCTGCAGTAACACCAGTTCTTTTACTGTATGCCAAGCTGGACTGGGGATCGAACTTCCATCCTGACACTGCAGAGACCCCACCAATCCCACTGCACCCCAGTGGAACTCCTTGTTTTATTTTTTAAGGTCAGCGGTTATTCTCCTTTATCCATATGCCACATCTGACACTGTCTCTCCTATTCCTTTTAGACATGTGGTTAATTTCCACTTCATTTTTCCTCAGTTTTAACCTTCATGTACTTAACTATGTTTTCCAGAAATATCTATTCTCCTTTGTGTTGTTTGCTTCCAATAAACCTTTTATTTCATTGACAATTTTATTTTTCTCTTCCACTTATACCCAAGCTCTGTTAGCTAAACTTCACCTTCTGCCATTAACTCTTTCTTGAACTACTGCTGCACTGAATTGTAGTTTTATCAAAGCAGTTGTAAGATTAAGTTTTATAAATTATCATTCAAGATAATATATTTTATTACAACTGTCATTAGCTCTATCATTACTCAGCAGTATTTTTCAAATGCCATTTATTTTTATTTCTGTTCACTTCAACTTTTTAACACTGTAATCTCTTTATATAAAATCCCTACTGGTTCATTTATGATAATCTATAAATGAAGTGTGTCTTCCTGGACCAGCTCATCATGGTGGTCTGACATAGTGTCCATGAGAATGCAGTTTCAATTTCTGGCCTCACTCAGTGGGTTAAGGATCTAGAATTGCTGCAAGCTGCTTCACAGATCACACATGTGGCTCAGATCCGGTGTTGCTGTGGCTGTGGCTCTGATTCTCCCCACCCAACAGATTGGCAACCACAAAGCTGCTAATAATACAGGGTATCCTTCCTCACATTGCTTTTTTAAAAAAATATGGTGTTTCAAATTTCTCATTCAGTTTCTTCTCTCTTCCTTCTTGGTGCCAAACTAAGGATTGAGAAGTTCCTGCTGGTAGCCTGTGAATCATTCCAAAGTTGTTTATTTTTGCCCCGGGGAGCATACTATCTTTTTTTGGAGCATATACTCTACTGGCTTTCACTGAGATCTTCAGATGAAGGCATTCTATCTCATCATTTTCTCAAACCCATTTGGCCTTTGTTACATGTGGTAATTCTTACTCAATTCTGTGATTTTGGTGTTACAGATTTTTCCTACTCTTATTGAAGATGGCATCTGTATTTTTCTTTCTTGTTCATCCTTCATTTTTTTTTTCCTGGTGATTTCTCAGAGAAGCAGACAATGTCATTGTTATTCTACTATTTTTAAATCTGTAATGAGTTCTTTTTTAAAAAAAAAACAAGGGATTGAACTGCTTTTCAGAGAGACAGAGTGATAATGACTCTCGTAATACAGAGGCACATGAATTAAGTCTATCTTAATTCTTGAGTATGGCATATAAGGCAAAATAATACTTTCTTGAAGGTGTGCATATTCAATGAGTTGAATCAAATACATTCAACAATGAGGCATACTAAATTAGGGAAAGAAGTGATTCCAGAGGAAAATTGATGTGTGAGAAATCTGTAATTCTAAATTCTCATTCTATTTTATTTAATTTATGCTATGACCTTGTATTAGGCATTATGTCCTCAGATTCTTCTCTGTAAACTTAAAATCTTTAATTATTTGTTACATGTATTTTGTATGGAACATAGAGATCTTGTTTAAGTATAAACTTGTAATAATTAAGTAATATTGAGAATTAACATCAAATCAACCAAAATTTACGAAGTGATTATAATGACTTTCCATTCTCCTTTCTGACCTCTAAATTATTCCAATATATTCAAGGAAAACTGAAGCCAGGCAAAATCTGTGGCAGGTTGTAGATTCCTTCTTTCTAGTCTGTACAGTTAACATATGTGCAAAACCAACTGCATTCACCAGAATTTAAATAAATCACTGAGGAGGAAAGCTGTAATTTACTTTCCTACTTTATTTTAATCCACATGATCATATAGAAGTTCCAACAGATAGTCTTGCAAATTCTTTCTTCTTATAAATTGTGATCAAACAAAAAAATTCTCAGGACAGAAGTAGGAAGACATTCTCCTGATATTGAAAATAATGGCAATTTATCTCATTTTTAGGACCTTCCAAATTTACCAGAACATGAAATGATGAGCTGAGATAAATAAGCTAACTTCTCAATGACATATATAAAGAAAATAACATGATAACATAAAGAAATATAGTAGTGTTTCATATTAGTTTTAAGAAAATTTACAACCAGGAGTTCCTGTCGTGGCACAGCAGAAACAAATCCGACTAGGAACCATGAGGTTGTGGGTTCGATCCCTGGCTTTGCTCAGTGGGTTAAGGATCTGGTGTTGCTATGAGCTGTGGTGTAGGCCACAGACACAGCTCGGATCTGATGTTGCTGTGGCTGTGGCACAGGCTGGGAGCTGTAGCTCCGAGTAGATCCCTAGCCTGGGAACCTCCATATGCCGCTAGTGTGGCCCTAAAAATCAAAAAGAAAGAAAGGGAAGAAAGAGAAGGAAGGAAGGAAGGAAGAAAGGACGGACGGACGGACTTAAAACCAGTCAGAAACATAAGTAACTTTCAGAGGTTGCTGCTTGAGTCGCTTTATTCTGGGGAGTAATAAATAAGAAAGCAACTGTGCTTCGTTTTTTTTTTCTGTTTTTTTGGGTTTTTCTTCTTGTGGTTTTTTTTGGCCTCACTACAGCACATTAAAGCTTCCAAGGCAGGGCGTGAAGCCCCTGCCCAGAGCAGTGACTCTAGCTACAGCAGTGACATCAGATCCCTTTTTTAAGTGTCCCCAATAATTTTACTATAAAGAAAAACAAGACTTCTACTTGGTGGCTGCAGCCCCTGCCTCAGAGGCCCTGAGCACCTGTCACAGGGACTTGTTCTGTTTTGCCCTAATGGAAGCCAGAGAAGGGAAAGGGCCCCCTGTCCTGCCAAGCAAAAGGGGGCCTGAGGTACCCAGTATACAAGCAGGAGGGACTCCCAGGTAATGCTGATCCACCAGGCCAAGAGGCTGCCCACCCCACATCCTCTGCCCTGTGCAGCCCACCCCAGGCTGGTTCCCTTCACATCACACCACACTCTTTTCCAGCCACTCTGCATTGCTTCCTACCCCCTGGCTCAGAATGGCTAGGTCTGGCCCAGGATCTTCTGAGGAGCCTAGTGTAACCAGAGCGCTTGCTGTGTCTCCCAGGTCCAAGGAGCAGCTATACTGGGAGCAAGGTGGGGGTCTCCGTGATGGGTGCATCTTGGGTGTGGAGCTGGGACCTCCACTGGTAAGGGACTGGATGTGGCTAAACTTGCAGGGGAAGTGGCCATTCTCCTGCCTCTGGCCCCATACTAGCAAGGTCATGATGAAGACCAGTAAGGCAGGCACCAGCACATGCCCCATAGCCAACGTCAGGGTTCTCCAAGCATGTGCACCTGCAGGGTGTGGCACAGAAGCATGGCTGGCAGTATGCTATGTGGATAGCCCAGCAGCCTGGTGGCCATGAGGATGGAAGGCCCAGTGGCAAGTGACAGAGCCAGCAGGCAGAGGTCATAGTCGCCACTGGGGATCAGTTGCTTCAGCAGAAAGAGGTGGCTGGAGGCTGGGATGATTCAGTACATGAGGGCCTCATCCTTGCTGCTGCTGTACTAGATCTGGAACATTCACAGAGGGTCTGCTAGCTGCCCCAACCCCCAGCCCCCAGCTCACCAGCCCCAAGGTGACGGTCACCTCCATCACCTGCACGACTGGGGCTGGCTCAGATTCTACAGTGCCGTCACCTTCGGCAGCAGTGCAGGCTGAGGCTGTGATGTCGAAGGGCCCTGGAGAGCCCTCCTTGGTGCTGCTGTTCCCTACATGGGGCAAGGCCAGCACCCATAGTTCGACATGGCTTCATGAGCAAGGATAATACCAGATCCTTAACCCATTGAATCACCAGGGAAATCCCTGGAAGCAATTGTTTTTGAGAGTATTAAATGCTTTTGCCTTCTCAGTATTTTATTATGAAAAATTTCAAATGCACAAAGAAGCTGAAAGAATTTTACAATAAATAATCAGATAACCGTCACTTAGATTCTTCCATTAATATTTTACTATCCATCTATCCACTGATCAATTCATCAATCTATTTATCTTTTATGCATTTTAAAGCAACATGTAGGTATCAGTATACTTTCCTTTAAGTAATTTAATATGCATATTACTAAATATAATTCAACCTCTGTTTACAGGTTCTAGCAAAATTTATATACAATTAAATGCACAAATCTTATATGTATTTTCACTGACTTTCAACAGGTGCATGTACATATGTAACTCAAATTTCTATCAAGATATAGGATATTTCAACATCCACTTATGATAGGAAAAAAAAAAACTCTTACCAAAGTGGGTATAGACAGAACATATCTCAATGTAATAAAAGCTTTTTATGACCAACCTAACCTACAACGAATATAGTACTCAACAGGGAAAAACTGAGTCTTCCCACTAAAATCTGGAACAAGACAAGGATGCTCACTCTTACCACTTCTATTCAGCATAGTATTAGAAATCCTAGTCACAGTAATCAGACAAGAAAAAGATGAAAGGTTTCCAAATTGTAAGGGGAGAGATAAAATTGTCATATGTAAATAACATAATACTATATAAAAAGAAAACTCTAAAAACTCCACACAAAAAATACTACAACTGATAAATGAATTCAGCAAGTTAGCAGGATATAAGACAAATATAGAGAAATTGGTTGCATTTCTTTACACTAACAGTGAAATATTGGAAAGGAAATATAAAAAATATTCTTTACAAGTTGCATTGGAATTCCCTGGTGGATCAGTGGATTAAGGTTCTGGTGTTGCTACTGCTGTGGCTCAGGTCACTGCTGTGGTGCAGGTTTGAACCCTGGCCTAGGAACTTCCACATGCTGCAGGTACAGTCAAAATATAAATAAATAAATTGATTTCATTAACTCTTATCAAAAAATACTTAGTAATAAACCTAGCATGAAAAAACTATAAAACGTTAATAACGGAAAATGATGATTCAAAGAAATGGCAAGATATCCCATCCTTCTGATTGGAAGATTGTTAAAATGGCCATACTACCTAAAGCAATCCACAGATTTAATGCGATCTCTATCAAATTACCCATGACATTTTCACAAAACTAGAACAAATGATCTTAAAATTTATATGGAACCATAAAAGACCCAGTATTGACAAAGTAACCCTGAGGAAGAAAGAACAAAAGCAGGAGGCATAATGCTCTCAGACTTCAGACAATACTACACAGATACAGTAATCAAAACAGTGTGGTGCTGGCACAAAAACAGACATATGAGCCAATGGAACATAATAGAGAACCCAGAAATAAACCCACACACCTACAGCCAATTAATCTTCAACAAAGGTGGCAAGAATATACAATGGAGAAAATGGTACTGGGAAAGTTGGACAGCTGCATGCAAATCAGTGAAGTTAGAACACATCCTCACACCATCCACAACAATAAATTCAAAATGGCTTAAAGACTTAAATATAAGATGTGACATCATAAAACTCTTAGAATAGAACAAAGGCAAAACATTCTTTGATATATATCATACCAGTGTTTTCCTAAGTCAGTCTCCCAAAGCAGTAGAAATGAAAGCGTAAATAAACAAATGGCACCTAATAAAATTTTGTATAGCAAAGATCATAAATGAAAAGACAACCTACAGAAAAGGAGAAAATATTTGCAAACGACAAACAAGTGATTAATTTCCAAAATATACAAACAACACATACAACTCAATAGCAAAAAAACCCCAAACAATCCAATTAAGAAATGAGCAGAAGATCTAAACAATATTTCTCCAAAGAAGACATACAGATGGCCAACGGCACATGAAAATATACTCAACATTGCTAACTACTAGAGAAGTGTAAATCAAAGCTGAAATGATGTATCATCTCACTCCATTCAGAATGGTGATCATTAAAAAGTCTACAAATAATAAATGTTGGAGAGGGTGTGGAGAAAAGGGAACTCTCCTTCCTATATTGTTGGTGGGAATGTAAATTGGTGCAGCCACTATGGAGAACAGTATGGAGGTTCTCAAAAAACTAAAAACAGGAGTTCCTGTTGCGGCTCAGTGGTAACAAACCTGACCAGTATCCATGAGGATGGAGATTCAATCCCTGACCCTGTTCAGTGGGTTAAGGATCCAGCATTAAACTGTGAGCTGTGAGCTGTGGTGTAGGTCAAAGAAGTGGGTCCGTCCTGGCGTTGCTGTGGCGTATGCTGGCAGCTGCAGCTCCAATTTGACCCCTAGCCTGGGAACTTCCATATGCCACAGGTGCGGCCCTAAAAAAATCAAACAAACAAAAAAAACCCAAAAAAAACAAAAACTAAAAATAGAGCTACCATGCGATTTTATAATCCCATTCCTGGGGATATATCCAGATAAAAGTCTAATTTGAAAAGATAAACACACCCCAATGTTTACTGCACCACTATTTACAACAGAAAAAACATGGAAGAACTTAAATGTCCATAAATAGATGAACAGATAAAGATGTGGTATGTATACACAATGGAATACTACTAAGCGATAAAAGAGAATGAAATAATGCCATTTATGGCCACATGGATGGAACTAGAGATTATCATACTAAGTGAAGTCAGAGAAAGACAAATATCATATGATATCACTTGTATGTAGAATCTAAAACATGACACTGATGAACTTCCTATGAAACAGAAGCAGAGTCACGAACATAGAGAATAGACTTGGGGTTCCCAAGGGGATGAGGGGGTGATGGTGGGGGAGGGATGGATTAGGAGTTTGGGATTAGCAGATGCAAACTATTATACACTGAATGAATTAACAACAAGGTCCTACTATACAGCATAGGGAACTGTATTTGAGAGCCTGTGATAAACCATAATGAAAAATAATATGAAAAAGAATATATATATATATATATATATGTGTATATGTATAACTGAATCACTTTGCTGTATAGTATAAATTAACACAACAATGGAGTTCCCATTGTGGCACAGTAGAAATGAAACAGACTAGTAACATGAATTTGGAGGTTCGATCCCTGGCCTCGCTCATTGGATTAAGGATCTGGCATTGCCGCAAGCTGCAGTCTATGTCACAGATGTGGCTTGGATCTGGTGTTGCTGTGGCTGTGGTGCAGGCCGGCAGCTGTAGTTCCATCTGACCTCAAGCCTGGGAACCTCCATATGCCACAGCTGTGGCCCTAAAAAACAAACAAAAAAAGCAAAAAAAAAAAAAAAGTAAAAGAAAAAGAAATTAATACAACATTGTAAATCAACTGTACTTTAATAATTTTTTTTTGCTTTTTTTTTTTGGTCTTTTTGCCTTTTCTAGGGCCACATTCACAGCATATGGAGGTTCCCAGGCTAGGGGTCTAATCAGAGCTGTAGCCGCCGGCCTACACCACAGCCACAGCAACGCAGGATCCGAGCCGCGTCTGCAATCTACACCACAGCTCGTGGCAACGCCGGATCCTTAACCCACTTAGTGATGCCGGAGATTGAACCCACAACCTCATGGTCCTAGTTGGATTCGTTAACCACTGAGCCACAACGGAAACTCCTGCTTTTTTTTTTTTTAAGGGTTGCACTTGTGGCCTATGGAAGCTTCCAGGCTAGGGGTCAAATCCAAGCTGCAGGTGCCAGTCTATGCTACAGTCACAGCAACACCAGATCTGAGCTGCATCTGTAACATAAAATGCAGCTTGCAGCAATGCCAGATCCTTAACCCACTGAGTGAGGCCAGGGATTGAACCCATATCCTCATAGATAATAGTTGGGTTCTTAACCTGCTAAGCCACAATGGGAGCTACTAGAATGATATAATTTTAAAATATGTATGGAAAAATAAAAGACAATATTGAGAAAGAAGAACAGAAGTGGAAGAATCATACCCCCTTACTTCAAACCGTAATACAGAGCTATAGTAATCAAAACAGTATGCTACTATAACAAAAAATAGATACATATATCAAAAGAACAGAATAGAGACCAGAAATGAGCTTACACACTAATAGTCAGTGTATGATAAAGAAGGCAAACCATACAATGGAGAAAAGGCAGTTTCTTTAATAAGCAGGGCTGGGAAAACTGGACAGCTGTATATAAAAGAATGAAATTAGAACATTCTCTAACACCACATACAAAAATTAACTCAGAGTGCATTAAAGACCTAAATGTAGGAACAGAAACCATAAAACTCCTAGAAGAAAACACATGCAGAACACTATTTAATGTAAATTGCCACAATATTTTTTGAATCTATGTCCTAAAATAAAAGAAATAAAAGCAAAAAATGAACAAACAGGACCTAATTAAATTTAAAAGCTTCTGCACAGCAAAGAAAAACACTGAGAAGATGAAAAGACAACCAACTAAATGGGAAAAAACACTCGCAAATGATATGGCTGATAAAGGGTTAATATCCAAACTATAAAAACAGCTTATACAGTTAATATCAAAAGAAAAAAACCAACCTGATTAAAAAGTGGGAAGAAGCCCTGAATAGAATTTTTCCAAAGAGACATACAAATGGCCAACCAGCACATGAAAATATACTGAACATCCTTAATCATCAGAGAATCACAAATTAAAGTTACAATATTACCTTATACCTATCAGAACAGCTATCATCAAAAAGAACACAACAAATGTTGGTGAGGATGTAGAAAATAGGGAACCCTTGAACACTGTTGTTGAGAATGTAAATTTGAGCCACTGTGGAAACAACATGGAGGTTTATCAAAAAAAACTAAAAATAGGTGTTTCCACTGTGGTTATCAAAAGGGAACAGGTGGGGGTGATTAGCATATGCACAATAACCTATATAGAAGGACTGCCAACAGGGACCTGTTGTTCAGCACAGAGAACTCTACCACATATTCTGTGATGATCTATGAGGGAAAAGAATCTGAGAGAGAATGGATATGTGTATATGTATTACCGGGTTACTTTCTTGCACAGCAGAAATTATCACAGCCTTGTGAATTAGCTATACTTCAATAAAACTTGTGAAAAAAGAAATGATGGGTCATATTTACTATTAGTTGAGTCCCTGCCATACTGAATTCAAATAAATATTGAACAGAATATAAATAAATAAAAGTATGTTATAACTTTGTTCATTTAATAATAAAATATAAAGGTGCTCAGAAAAAATAAATAGGCTACAAGAATGTACTGTACCAAAGGGGGAATATAGCCAATATTTTGTACTAACTATTAATGGAGCATAACCTTTAAAAATTATGAATCACTATGATGGGCACCTGTAACTTTTACAATATTTTACATCAACTATAGCTCAATTAAAAAGAACAAAATGTATAATAAACAAAAAATATTACAGTTTATTCTGTTCGTGGACATGTGAACTATATCCAGTTTTTGGCTGTGATTAATAAAGTTGCTACAAATATCGTATGAGTAATTTTTTAGACAAATGTTATCATTTCTGTTCAATTAGAATTTCTGAGTCACAGGCAGGTGGATGTTTTTAAGGAACTGTAGACCTTTTCCCAAAGTGACTGTACCATTTTTATATGACCACACTGACAATGTATAGAGTTCCAGCTATTCCACATCTTCACCAGCATTTGGCGTTGTCAGTCTTCTTATTTTAGCAATACTGGTGGGTGTGTAGTAGTATCTTGAGATTTTAATTTGCAATCAAATCTTTTTTTAAAAAAGTTGATATAATAGTAATATATAATAAATTAATAATCTTTCAAATGTCAAATAATCCTGATAACAGTATCAGAATGATTCTGCCTAAACTGTGAATTTTTCCATTGTAAGAAACTTTTTTGTTTCTGGTTATATTTGCCAGGAAAAACAAATTTACTTAAAAAAAACAAATATATCGTTAAGTGACAATCTTTTATTACACCTGTATTCATGAACATGATCACATAAATTTCATATTTTCAAGTGGTCATAAAAACAAATGTCACACATTAACTAATTAATACCTGATAACCCTCACAATATCTTGATAGTCAATAACTCTGATAATCTTAACAGTAAACAAAAATAGCCATTTATATCATGAATGACTTCTAAAGTGATAGAAAACAGAATAGGGGATACTACTTCATGAAAACAATTTGTTTCAGGTGGTCATATTAGAGGGAAATATGACCCAAAGAAGGAAAATATTTGATCATGGATTTTAGCAACAGAAATATGTGTCAAGAAAGTTGGGTTTTTTTTGGCCTTTTGTCATTTTAGGGCCACACCCGTGGCATATGGAGGTTCCCAGGCTAGGGGTCTAATCAGAGCTGTTGCTGCTGGCCTATGCCAGAGCCACAGCAACGTGGGATCCGAGCCGCATCTGCAACCTACACCACAGCTCACGGCAATGCCAGATCGTTAACCCACTGAGCAAGGCCAGGGCTCGAACCCTCAACCTCATGGTTCCTAGTCGGATTTGTTAACCACTGAGCCACAACAGGAACTCCAAGAAAGGTTTTACAATTGCAAATCTATATAAAACTATTAAACTAGTAGATTCATTATCAGAGAAATAAAGGAAAAGTTTACAGTAAAGGAAGTTATCAAAGTAGGTGAAATTCAAAAGTATGCAGACCGAAAACTTTTTCCAGCAAAAAGACATATTTTCTTCATTAGCTTCATAAATATAACATATTTTATATGACTTTTTTCTTTAAACTTTTTATTTTTAAACATACATAGATCAACTACTCCTAAAAATGTTTTCTACAAAGTTATATTTCATGGTAAGGCAATGAAATACGTCTTCAGGAATTTTCACTTTTGAATCTCTTAGCAAAGCAAGCACTACATAATAGCTAATAAAACAAAGAAAAACATAAGCCTCCATATTTTACCCACCAAAAGAGCCGGTATTAGTATTAGCAAATATTTGTTTGTTTGCTTTTTAGGGCCACACCCACAGCATATGGAGGTTCCTAGGCTAGGGGTCTAATAGGAGCTATAGCTGCTGACCTACACCACAGCTCACAGCAATGCCAGATCCTTAACCCACTGAGCAAGGCCAGACATTGAACCCGCAACCTCGGGAACTCCAGTATTAGCAAATATTAATGGGCTGAATTATGCCACCCCAAAATTAGTATGTTTAAGGCTTAATCTCCAGTACCTTATAATATGACTGTTTTTGGAGACAGGGTCTTTAAAGATGTAATTAAGTTAAAATCAAGTCATGAAGGTGGACCTAATCCAATATGACTTGTGTCCCTATAAGAAGAGGAAGTTTGGGAGCTCATCAATGAATTCAGTGAAGTCACAGAATACAAAATTAATACACAGAAGTCCCTTGCATTTTTATATACTAACAACAAAAGATCAGAAAGAGAAATTAAGGAAACAATCCCATTTACCACTGCATCAAAAAAAATAATATAGGAGTTCCTGTCGTGGCACAGTGGAAACGAATCTGACTAGGAACCATGAGTTTCTGGGTTCGATTCCCGGCCTCGCTCAGTGGGTTAAGGATCTGGCGTTACTGTGAGCTGTGGTGTAGGTCAGATTTGGCTCGGACCTGGCGTTGCTGTAGCAGTGGCATAGGTCGGCAGCTACAGCTCCAATTCGACCCCTAGCCTGGGAACCTCCATATGCTGCGGGTGCCGCCCTAAAAAGACAAAAGAAAAAAAAAAAAAGGAAGAAGAATATACCTAGGAATAAACCTACCTAAGGAGGCAAAAGACACATACTTTGGAAGATGACACAACGATAGAAAAATTTACTGTGTTCTTGTATTGGAAGAATAATATTGTTAAAATAACTATACTACTCAAGGCAATCTACAGATTCAACACAACCCCTATCGAATTACCAAATCAATGGCATTTTTCACAGAATAAGAATAAAAATTTTTTAATCCATATAGAAATCCAAAATACCCCAAATATGGAGTTCCTGTTGTGGTGCAGCGGAAACGAATCTGACTAGGAACCATGAGGTTGCAGGTTCAATCCCTGGCATCGCTCAGTAGGTTAACGGTCCAGTGTTGCCATGAGCTGTGTGGTGTAGGTCACAGACGCGGCTCAGATCTGGCATTGCTGTGGCTATGGCATAGGCTGGTAGCAACAGCTCCGATTAGACTCCTAGCCTGGGAACCTCCACATGCCACAGGTGCAGTCCTCAAAAGACTAAAAGACAAAAAAAAAAAAAAAAAAAAAAAAACCCAAAAAAAAAAAAAAAAAAAAAAAAAAAAAAAAAAAAAAAAACCCAAATAGTCAAAACAATCTTGAGAGAGAAAAAAAGAAAAAGGAACTGGAGGAATCAGGCTACCTGACTTCAGACTATACAACAAAACTACAGTAATCAAAATGTATGGATGGGACCTAATCAAACTTACAAGCTTTTGCATAGCAAAGGAAACCATAAAAAAAAAAAAAAAAACAACAACTGGAGTTTCCATCATGGCATAGCAGTTAATGAATCCGACAAGGAACCATGAGGTTGCAGGTTTGATTCCCGGCCTTGCTCAGTGGGTTAATGATCTGGCATTGCCATGAGCTGTGGTGTAGGTCACAGACTTGGCTCGGATCTGGTGTTGCTGTGGCTGTGGTGTAGGCCAGAAGCTAATCTAGCTCCGATTCGACCCCTAGCCTGGGGACCTCCATATGCCGTGGGTACGGCCCCAAAAAGCAAAAAAAAAACAACCAAAAAGACAACCTACAGAATGGGAGAAAATATTTGCAAATGATGCAACTGACAAGGGCTTAATCTCTAAAATATACAAACAACTTAAACAACTCACTAGCAAAAAAACCAACAACCCAATTGAAAAATAGCGGAGGACCTGAATAGACATTTCTCTAACAAAGATATTCATATGACCAACAGGCACATGAAAAAATGCTCAACATCACTATAATTATTAGAGAAATGAAAATCAAAACTACAATGAGGTACCACATCACAACAATCAGAACGGCCATCATTAACAAGTAACAAATAACAAACGCTGGAGACGGTGTGGAGAGAAGGGTACCCTCCTACACTGTTGGTGGGAATGTAAACTGGTACAACCACTATGGAAAACAGTATGGAGATACCTCAGAAAACTAAATATAGAACTACCACATGACCCATGAATCCCACTCCTGGGCATATATTTGGACAAAACTTTCACTGAAAAAGATACATGCACCCCTATGTTCATTGTAGCACTATTCACAATAGCCAAGACATGAATACAACCTAAATGACCATTGACAGATGAATGGATTAAGAAGAAGTGGTATATATAACACCATGGAATATTACTCAGCCATAAAAAAGATCAAAATAATGCCATTTGCAGCAACATGGATGGAACTAGAGACTCTCACACTAAGTGAAGTAAGTCAGAAAGAGAAAGGCAAATACCATATGATATCACTTATATCTGGAATCTAATAATAAATGGCACAAATGAATCCATCTACAGAAAAGAAACAAACTCACTGACTTGGAAAACAAACTTGTGCTTGCCAAGACGGAAGAGAAGGGAGTGGGATGGACTGGGAATTTGGGGTTAGCAGATGTAAACTATTGCATTTGGAGTGGATAAGCAATGCGATCCCTCTATATAGCAAAGGGAAATATACCTAGTCACTAGAACATGATGGAGGATAATGTGAGAAAAAATAATATGTGTATACACACACGCACACACACACACACACACTTATGTATGACTGGGACTGGGTCACTTTGCTGTACAGCAGAAACTGACAGAACATTGTAAATCAACTATAATAGAAAAACTGATTTTTTTTTTAAAAAGTATGGTACTAGCACAAAAACAGACACATAGATCAATGGAACAAGATAGAAAGCCGAGAAATAAACTCACACACCTATGGCCAATTAATGTACAACAAAGGAGTTAAGAATATACCATAGGGGAAAAAACAGTCTCTTCAAGAAGTGGTGCTGGGAAAACTGTACAGTTACATGCAAAAGAATGAAATTAGAACGTTTTCTTTTAAAACATTATTTTTTATTATTTTTTTTTTTTTTTGCCTTTTGTCATTTTATGGCCGCACCCGCGGCATGTGGAGGTTCCCAGGCTAGGGGTCTAATCGGAGCTGTAGCCACTGGCCTTCGCCACAGCCACAGCAACGCGGGATCCGAGCTGCGTCTGCAACCTACACCACAGCTCACGGCAACGCCGGATCCTTAACCCACTGAGCAAGGCCAGGGATCGAACCCGCAACCTCATGGTTCCTAGTCGGATTCGTTAACCACTGCGCCACGACGGGAACTCCCTAAAACATTATTTTTATACAAAAATAAATTTGAAATGGATTAAAGACCTAATGGAAGACCAGATACTATAAAACTCTTAGAGGAAAATAAAGGTAACACACTCTTTGATATTAATCACAGCAACATTTCTTTGATTCACCTCTTAGAGTAATGGAAATAAAAACAAATATGAACAAATGAGACCTAATTAAATACATAGAATGGGAGAAAATATTTGCAAACGATGTGACTGACAAGGGATTAATTTCCAAAATATACAAACAACTGATAAACTTAATAACAAAAAACAAAAAACCCAGCTGAGAAATGGGCAGAAGATCTAAATAGACATTTCTCTAAAGAAGACATGCAGATGGCCAAAAAGCACATGAAAAGATGCTCAGCATCACTGATTATCAGAGAAATACAAATCAAAACTACAATGAGGTACCACCTTACACTGGTCAGAATGGCTAGCCTCAAAAAGTCTACAAACAATAAATGAGGGAGAGAGTATGCAGACAAAGGAACCCTCCTACACTGCTGGTGGGAATGTAGACTGGTACAGCCACTATGGATAACAGTATAGAGGTTCCTCAAAAAACTAAAAATAGAACTACCATATGATCCAGCAGTCTCACTCCTGGGCATACATCCAGAGAAAACTGTAAGATACATGCACCCCAATGTTCACTGCAGCACTGTTTATAATAGTCAAGACATGGAAGCAACCTACCCATTCACCAACAGACGAATGGATAAAGAATATGTGGAGTATGTCCATCAACAGAAGAATGGATAAAGAAAAGGTGGGATATATATTACATTGTACACACACACACACACAGGAATATTACTCAGCCATGATAAAGGATGAGATAATGCCACTAAGCAGCAACATGAATGGACCTTGAGATTATCACACTAAGTGAAGTCAGACAAATATCATGTGAAATGAAATCACTTATATGTAGAATCAAAAAAAAAAGATACAAATGAACTTACTTACAAATCAGAAATAGACCCACAGACATAGAAAACAAACTTACGCTTACCAAAGGGGAAAGGGAAGGAGGAATAAATTAAGAAGTTGGGATTAACATATATATATACTACTATATAAAAAAATAGGTAATCAATAAGGATCTACTGTATAGCACAGGGAACTATATTCAATATTCTGAATATTGGGAAAAGAATCTGAAAAAGAAAAAAATATATATACCTGAAGCTAACATGACATTATAAATAAACTGTAATTCAATTTTTTTAAAGTTGAAATTAATTTTTAAAAAGAAGAGGCAATTTGGATACATACAGAATAGGGGAACAACATGTGAAGAAATAGGGAGAAGATGACCATCTAAGGGGCCAAGAAGAAAAATCTCAATAGAAACCAACCTGGCTGACACCTTGATCTTGGAATTTTAACTTGCAGAACTATGAGAAACTAATTTTTTGTTGATTAAGTCACCAAGTCTATAATACTTTGTTATAGTAGCACCAGAAAAGTAATATAGTAATACTAATGGTGCAGGATACTTTCATATTAAAATCCGGTATATATCAAACTTTTTTCTTTTAGTTCCAGACTAATTTCTTTAAGACTCTGGCCTTTGGTAATTTTAACAGCAGCTTGGCAAGAAAACAATATCGAAGTAGAAACTATTCAGATTAGAAAAAGTACTAACTTAGTATTCAAGAGACTAAGTCTCTTTGTTCATTTCTTTTCCTCCCTCCCTTCCTTCCTTCCATTCTTCCCCCCCTCCCCCTTTTTGGCAGCCCCATAGCATATGGAGTTCCCTGACCAGGGATATCAGGTCCAAAGCACAGCTGTGACCTACACCAGAACCTTTAACCCACTGTGCTGGGCGAGGATCAACCTTGCATTCTGACACTGCCGATCCCACTGTGCCAACTCCATTCACTGTGGCAATTCTGCCTTTGCTCATTTCTGAATTGGCTTGTTTGTTGTCGAGTTTTAGTTTTTTATACATTCTGGATAGTAATGCTGTATCAGATATATATTTTTTCTTCCACTCTGTGGGTAGCTTTTACACTCTGTTGACAGTGTATTTTAATGCACAAAATTTTTAACTGTCATAAAGTCCAATCTGTCTATTTTTTCTTTTGTTGTCTATGCTGCTGGTGTCATATTCAACATACCACTGTAAAATCCAGTGTTGTAAATCTTTTGCCCTAGACTTTCTTCTAGGAGTTTTACTGTTTTAGGTCTTACATATTAGTCTTTAACCCACTTTGAGTAAACTTTTGCATATGATGTTAGGTAAGGGTCCAATAACATTCTTTTGCATGTGGATATCCAGTTTTCCCAGTACCATTTGTTGTAAAGACGTCCTTTCCCTGCTAAATGGTCCTGGCACCCTTGCCAAAAATAATTTCACCATACATATGAGGATTTAATTTCTTTCAGTAATGTTTTGTAGTTTACTGCAAAAGTCTTTCACCTCCTTGGTTAAATTAATTCTTAAGTATTTTACTCTTTTGGATGCTACTGTCAATGGAATTATCTCTGCAATTTCCTTTTAAGATTGTTCATGTTTGGAAATGCAACTGTTTTTTTTCTGTGTTGACTTTGTATCCTGCTAATTGGCAGAATTCATTTATTAATTCTAACAGTTTTTTTCTGTGTGTGTGTGTGTGTGTGTGTGTGTGTGTGTGTGTAATCTTTAGGGTTTTCTACATATCATCTGCAAAAGATTATTTTACTTTCACATTTTCAATTTGGATGTCTTTACTCTTTCTTTCTTTCTTTCTTTCTTTCTTTTGAATTTTAGAGCCATACCTGCGCCATATGGAGGTTCTCAGTCTAGGGGTCAAATCAGAGCTGCAGCTGCCAGCCTACGCCACAGCCACAGCAACCTGGGATCCAAGGCATGTCTGTGACCTACACCACAGGTCACAGCAAAGCTGGATTAACCTACTGAGCGAAGCCAGGAATTGAACCTGTATCCTCATGTATCCTAGTCAGTCTCATTAACCACTGAGCCACAAAGGGAACGCCCTATTTCTTATTTCTTTTTCTTATCTGACTGCTCTGACTAGAACATTCAGTACTACTTCTAGTGTTGACTAGAAGTAGTGGTAACTCTGCTCTTATTTATGGTTTAGTTAGAATGCCTGGGGTCCTTTTTTTTTTTTTTGATATAAAGTTCCCAGACCAGGGATTAAACCAGTGCCGTAGCAGTTACCAGAGCCACAGCAGTGACAATGCCAGATCCTTTACCAGATTAGCACCAGCGAATTCCCCTAGAGTCTGAAAAATATCAACAGCCCAGTTTACTTAGATAAAATTTTAGGTCTCATGACTATAGCTTATAAAACAGTATCTTTTCTATATTTTACCCAGATTTAGATTTTGGATTCAAGAAGCAAAGACTGGAGTTCCCATTGCGGCTCAGTGGTTAACGAATCCGACTAGCATCCATGAGGATGTGGGTTCTATCCCTGGGCTCGCTCAGTGGGTTAAGGATCCAGTGTTGCTATGCGCTGTGGTGTAGGTCGCAGAGGAGGCTTAGATCTCGAGTTGCTATGTAGGACAGCAGCTACATCTCGGATTCGACCCCTAGCCTGGGAACCTCCACATGCTGCAAGTGCAACCCTAAAAAAAGACAAAAAAAAAAAAAAAAAAGCAAAGAGTATATCCGAGTCTAAACCTTTGAAAGTATCTAGATAAACGTTTCTTAGTTTTTTGGAAGGCTGCATGTTAAATTAAGTTTTGTTTATAAAATGTATAAAAATCTATTTAAGAGAATTTATGTTAGGTAAAAAGCATCAAAACAAAATCATATATTAAACATTATGAGCCATAATGAGAGAGTATAGCATTAAACCTAGCCTTAAATGAAAGAGGATTTTCTTCTACTTGACACAAATTCCAGTTATCTAAGTAATCTCTACCTGATAAAGAAATATGCCCTTAGGAATTCTACCAGTTAAATAGTTCAATTTCTGAAGGAACTATTTTTAAATAAGCCTTAAATATGCACCAAAACCCCAATACAGTTGGCAGCTTCAGAAATGCTTAATTACCCTTATTCTTTTAACCATCCAAAGAAACCAATCCAGTGACTACCATAGTACTTACTACCTGCTGTGAGCACAGTCAAATGGATTTCCCACTGTTAAACTCAGAAAATAAACTAGGGGAAGAAGAAAAAAAGAAAAGAAATAGGAATGCTGATGGGAAAGTAACAAAATATAGCAGCCAGGGGTAAAAAATGAGAACCTCAGCCTGGCTTTTGATACTGAGAAAGATCTGAGAAGTTATTTTCAGGAATTATATGAAAAACATCTAGGAAAATACCTTTGTTCAAAGTGGTATTACTTGACTTTGAAATGAACTGGTATGGTCAATAAATGAAAACTGAAGAAACATAAAAGAAAAAGACAGTTGTAGAACTTTTTTTTTTGCAGAACATGTACAAAACATGTGTTATTATCATAATGAGAAGAACTAATCAGGAGTAGACACTGTAGCAGGGCTCAAAATTTTGCTTTCCAGCTATAGTTTCCCTTCTGAAGTCAGAAAAAATTGGTTTTATGCTGTTTAAGTTACACCAAGAGTAGCAGCATCAAGCTGAACCAATCTAATTGGCAGAGAGCTGCTATTTTTTTTTTTTTTTTTGGTCTTTTTTTGCCTTATCTAGGGCCGCACCCGCGGCGTATGGAGGTTCCCAGGCTAGGGGTCTAACAGGAGCTGCAGCAGCCGGCCTTCGCCACAGCCACAGCAATGCGGGATCCGAGCCACATCTGCAACCTACACCACAGCTCACGGCAACGCCGGATCCTTAACCCACTGAGCAAGGCCAGGGATCGAACCCGCAACCTCATGGTTCCTAGTCAGATTCGTTAACCACTGAGCCACGA
>PVHT020001179.1:1284972-1315182 GCA_004024745.2 Catagonus wagneri
AACCCGCAACCTCATGGTTCCTAGTCAGATTCGTTAACCACTGAGCCACGAAGGGAACTCCAGAGAGCTACTGTCTATTTTAAAATGGTTTTTGGGGAGTTCCCATCGTGGCTCAGTGGTTAACGAATCTGACTAGGAACCATGAGGTTGCGGGTTCGATCCCTGGCCTTGCTCAGTGGGTTAAGGATCCGGCGTTGCCCACGAGCTATGGTGTAGGTTGCAGACGCGGCTCGGATTCCACGTTGCTGTGGCTGTGCCGAAGGCCGGCTGCTGCAGCTCCTGTTAGACCCCTAGCCTGGGAACCTCCATATGCCACGGGTGCGGCCCTAGATGAGGCAAAAAGGCAAAGAGACAAAAAAATAAAAATTAAAAATAGAAAATAAAATGGTTTTAGGAAAGATGTCTCCTTAATAGAAATGCTGAATTATAACCTTAACCATAGCAACACCCCTGGGCATCACCTCAGGAAAAGCTATCATAGAAGTAAATGGAGTGAAAGAATAGGAGAATGGATGCCATGCTAAATAAAAAAAAAGTGCTATAATCCTCTACCTACAAAAACAAATATAAACAAAAAAGTAACAACAATAGCAACAACTATGATAATAATAATGATAAACTCTAGATTTCACAAGAAAAAAAAATCTAATACATCAGTTGTTCCCTCTAACTTCCAGTGAACAGACATAGTTCTTATAGTTCCTGAAATCTGTTAGCTAGCTAATTAGTGCTATATCATATCATATATTTGTATGGTACTTTACATTTACAAAGGGTTTTCACATATGTTATCTTGGTTATCCCTTATCAAACCCTCTGGGGCAGGTACAGTGGGTATTAAAACATAAAGTCAAAATATTGGACAGAAGCATTGAAGTTATCTAGTCAACCTTCAATTTGCATGCAGGAATTCTTTGTATAGTATCCATAACATCTGATTAGTTAGCTTCTGCTATAATTTCTTTTCCTTTTTCTTTTCTTTGTATTTTTCTTTTTTTGACTAGGCCCAAGGCATACAGAAGTTTCCACGTCAGGGATCAAACCCACACCACAGCAGTGACAACTGCTGGATCCTTAACCCACTGAGCCACCAGGCAACTCCATGTTATAATTTCTCTAGTGACAGGCAATTATCAAAAGCTTATGAAGAATGAATAAGGCTTAACTGAGTATTTACTAAAATAGAATCAGAAAAATGGGGTGATAGAAAATTCTACCTCAGAGTTCCCGTTCTGGCTCAGCAGAAACAAACCCGACTAGTATTTATGACAATGTCAGTTCAATTCCTAGCCTCACTCAGTGGATTAAGGATCTGGTATTGCTGTGAGCTGTAGTGTAGGCCAGCATCTGCAGCTCCAGTTTGACCCCTATATGCTGCACCTACAGCCCTAAATAACCAAAAAAATAAAAATAAAAAAATAGAAAATTCTACTTCTATCAGCTATTTTGTTTATTGAGAATATATTATGTATCAGGCACTGTCTTTATGTATATGATCTTATTTAATCCTTACAACAACCTGTAAGGGACAGCTATTAACTGGTTAGTTGGAATACTTTGCTAGAAACTATTATATACTCAATTTAATGGACTTTAAAATCTATTAAAATGGAGCACCTCTGAGAATGCATGTTGAATAACAGGCATAGCTGAAGGTATGATTCTTCCCATTTTATACATGTGAAAAATGTGTTAAGTGAATTAGTCATATTTAGGAAGTAATGGGGCAGAACCTAGAATACAGGTCTTCAGTCTGCTAATCTAATATTAATCCCATTTCATATTGCAAAGTATATAAGCCACAATGCATTTTAATAGAGATAAACATTTTTAAAGTTCCTTGAATTTTTAACAAATATAAAAACTATTGGGATATTAACAGTGTTTAACACAGCCAACTCTGAGTTGAATGAGATTTATAAAGATGTGAAAGTCAAGACTTTTCAAATTAACAAACTACTGACTGGGAGCGCCCATTGTGGCTCAGAGGTTAATAAATTCGACTAGGAACCACGAAATTGTGGGTTCGATCCCTGGCCTTACTCAGTGGGTTAACGATCCGGCATTGCCGTGAGCTGCAGTGTAGGTTACAGACGCGGCTCAGATCTGGCATTGCTGTGGCTGTGGCGTAGGCCCATGGCTACAGCTCTGATTGGAGCCCTAGCCTGGGAACCTCCATATGCTGCGAGTGCAGCCCTAAAATGACAAAAGACGAAATGAATAAACAAACTACTGACTGTATGCGATTTAATAGTCTTTGGTCATTGCAACTACTGATAAACACACTTGTGGATTCCTACAAAAATAGGCACAAAAAAACCAAAACCTGCCTCTTTCCTTTCTTTCTTTTCCTCCTGCCTCCTCACTCTCTCATACACTCATACCAAAAAATAACTATAACCTTTGATGCTAAATAATGAATAACTTACCTTCCAAGATAAGGAGAACACCTACACTTAATTTTGCCACAGATTATGTGTACTTTTTGTGAGTAGAATCTATAAAAAATCATCAAATGGACAAAGCTTTCTCAAAAATATTATGTTCACATGTTATCTCTACATCAATACCTGTTCAACTCATCACACCATAGCAACATGACTTATCAGTTGTAATATTAACCTTCACCTAAAACAGTGTTTGCCAGATTTTCCTATATAATTTAATCTGGAAGTGAGCAAGCCTGGTCACGCAGGGATGGGGTTAACTCATCCCCTGGAAAAGAGCACTCCTCTTCTGTGTATTCTTCTAAAAGGCATATAAGCCCAGACTGGTCATTTAGAAAACATTATCAGATAAAATCAACTGACGAACATTCTATAAAATACCTGGCCAGAATTCCCTAAGACTGTCAAGGTCATAGGAAACAAGGAAAGACTGAGCAATTGTCAAAGACCAAAAGAGACTAAAGGAGACATGATGGTTAAATGCAATACAGTATCCTGAATTGGGTCCTGAAACAGAAAAGGGACATTAGAAAAATTATGAAATCCAAATTATGTCTAAAGATAGGTTAATAGCAATCTGGTTTCTTAGTTTTGTCAAAGGTAAAATGGTAATGTAAGAAGTAAACATTAGGGGAAACCGTGTAAGTGGGTAAGAGCTAGACAGGAATATTAACTTCTTGAAAATCTGAAATTATTCAAAACTAAAGGTTTATTTAAAAAAAATCTGTTCGGGAGTTCCCATCGTGGCGCAGTGGTTAACGAATCCGACTAGGAACCATGAGGTTGCGGGTTCGATCCCTGGCCTTGCTCAGTGGGTTAACGATCCGGCGTTGCCGTGAGCTGTGGTGTAGGTTGCAGACGCGGCTTGGATCCTGCGTTGCTGTGGCTGCGGCGCAGGCCAGTGGCCACAGCTCCGATTAGACCCCTAGCCTGGGAACCTCCACATGCCGCGGGTGCGGCCATAAACCCGCGGCCATAACATGACAAAAGGCAAAAAAAAAAAAAATCTGTTCGGTACGGGGAGCTCACTATGTGCGCGCGCCCTCACCCTCCTCCACCGCTCCCTCCTCCTTCTTCTACAGCTCCTGGGGCTGCTTGTGTGCTCTTTCGGTGTGGACCTGGTACTTCTTTTGTGAAGTGGCAGCTGAGGAGACTCAGGCGATCGCCATGGCTGACGAAAAGCCCAAAGAAGAAGTCAAGACTGTGAACAACGATCATATTAATTTGAAGGTGGAGGGGCAGGATGGTTCTGTGGTGCAGTTTAAGATTAAGAGGCCACTTAGTAAACCAATGAAAGCCTATTGTGAAAACCAGGGTTTGTCAATGAGGCAGATCAGATTCTGATTTGACAGGCAGCCAATCAATGAAACAGACACCCCTGCACAGTTGGAAATGGAGGATGAGGATACAATTGATGTGCTCCAGCAGCAGACAAGAGGTGTCTACTAAAAAGGGAACCCGCTACTTTACTCCAGAATTCTGTCCTCCAGACCAAGAAGACATTCTCAATTAGAAAACTGCAATTTGGTTCTACCACATCCTGACTACTACACATAGTTTTCTCTATTTTTTCATTTACCCCTTCCCCATTCTTTATTGTACATAAAGTAACTGGTGTATGTGCACAAGCATACCGCATTTTTTTAAAATTAAATGTCCAATGATGGTATGTTCTGACTGACATCAAATGGAGACGGGATGGGGAAAAATGCTGGTTCTGTGAAAATACCCTCTTTCTCCATTAGTGGCATGTTCACTCATTTCTTATCTTTATATTCCAGTAAGTAATTTTGCTCTCACTGTTTAACAACAACAACAACAAAAAGAACAACATAAAAATCCTTCCATATCTTGTTCGATTGGAGAATTTTAATGTTCTTCATTTACCATTGTAAAACCAAGGACAATTTTACAACTTTTTTGTACATGGCTGTTACACGTAGGGCAATCTGTCTTTAAGTAGGGATAAATTACTCTAAAAGAAATGAATCCTATATAGTTTTCCCTTCAAGTCAAGCGTCTTGTTGTTTAAATAAACTTCTTGCTTAAACTGAAAAAAAAAAAAAAATCTGTTCAGCAGTTCCCAGTGTGGCACGGTGGAAACGAACCCGATTCTATACATGAGGACTCGGGTTCAAACCCTGGCCTCACTCAGTGGGTCAAGGATCTGGCCATGAGCTGCAGTGTAGATTGCAAATGCAGCTCACATCCTGAGTTGCTGTGGCATAGGCTAACAGCTGTAGCTCCAATTCGATCCCTAGCCAGGAATCTCCATATGCTTTGGGTGTGGCTCTGAAAAGCAAAACAAATAAAATTAAAAATTAAAATTAAAAAAACTGTTCAAGCCTACATACTTAAAAACTCATTCATTACTTTGCTGACTGTCTTCTACAATTCTACTCTTTCTTCAACCCACTTCAGCCATTTCTCAAACTTGCACTCACTTCTGACCCTTTGCTCCTTGCAGCATTTCCTCTGCCTGGAATGATCTTTCAGATATTCATACAGCTTATACCCTGACTTCCTTTAAGTTTCTGTTAAAGGTAACATTATTAAAGAGGATTTTCTTACCCACTTCAATAAAAAACCCCAGCTCCTTACCATTTTTCTTATTACTTATTTGTGAACATACTGTCTGTCCCCCAGGGCACAGTCAGTTTTGTTCACCTTTTATCTTCATCACCTAGAACAGTACCTAAAAACAGGTTTAAAAAAATCCTTTAGGGATATCTGCATCTTAACAAAACCTTAAATCAAAGAAACAAAACCTCTCGTGTTGTAATTTTAGATACCATTATTAACCAGTAAAAGTATTTAAAAATAGAACAGCTCTCAAACCACCCCTTGAAATCCTGTGTACATTATTGCTTAATTCATATGTCCTCAGGCCTGCACCGTCTTTAGCAGGAAGTGGTTAAAGGTTATCCCCTATTCCCTTTTTTTTTTTTTGGCTGTTCCCATGGAACATGAAAGTTCCCAAGCCAGGACAGAACTTATACAACAGCAGTGATCTAAGCCACTGCTGTGACAATGCCAGATCCTTACCGTGCTGTGCCACAAGAGAACTCTGATTATCTCCTATTCTCTTGGTACAATAAAAATTGAGGGAAGAAATGTAGAGAGACAAATTAATATGATGAGAGCCAAAGCAGGAAATTAAAGCTGCCTTTTTGAATATGTACATTATAGTGAGGACACCGTCAAATAAACAACTCTGGAACAATGATATTTTTAAATATGAAGGGCTCATATCTAAAACTAATTTCTCAGATTTGGTAGGAGCATGTTATTCAGATAATAATGGTGCCAAATTACATTCTTAAATTTCTTTAATTATATTAAAATTAATTATTCCTTAATTTTAGGTTAGAACTTGGATGATGACCAAAGCCTAAAAGCCAGTTTTAATTCAGATGGTCATATTAAAATCTACCTACTTCTAACGGATATTGTACAGCATCTGGCATGGTATCTCATCTGCACCTACAGCTAAGCATCACAAACTCAAAGTGTTCTTGCGTCAGCAAGCCAACTGCTTCCACTATATCACATTACCATCCTCTGCCAAACTGTTTATGCATCAGGCGAGGTTGCTAAAAATGAACTAAAATGGGTCTCAAAAGCAGAAAGTGTTTTATTACAATTAAGTAATTTTATTACAATTAAGTAGTTCAGCTCAGGTGAATGCTAAGGTATCAAGATAACTGGAATTACTAACAAAGATGCACCAATCCCATGTTCCTGCTAGTTTATTATAACAAGCAAAAAATATCTGATGTGTGATTTATTTACTCAACTAATATTTACTAAGTGCCTGCAAAACATCATAGGATGATCCCTTTTCATGCTGTGGGGCATAGAAAAATATATAATCCAGTGACCATCCTAAGTAGTTTATAGCCCATTAAATTAACTAAAACATCATTGCATTTTACAAGTCTTTCTTACATAGTATTTCACTTGGTCAGGCTTGGCAGGTATTATCTCTATTTGGCAGATAAAGAAATCTGAGTTGAAAGAGGTTAAATCAGAGTTTCCGTCGTGGCTCAGTGGTTAACGAATCCGACTAGGAACCGTGAGGTTGCGGGTTCCATCCCTGGCCTTGCTCAGTGGGTTAAGGATCTGGCGTTGCCGTGAGCTGTAGTGTAGGTCGCAGACATGGCTCAGATCCCGTGTTGCTGTGGCTGTGGCGTAGGCCGGCGGCTACAGCTCCTGTTAGACCCCTAGCCTGGGAACCTCCATATGCCCCAGGTGCGGCCCTAGAAAAGGCAAAAAGACAAAAAAAAAAAAAAAAAGAAAGAGGTTAAATCTTGCAAAGAGCAAGTGCTAGGATGGTACAGTCATAATCTAATGGAGAACAGAGGAGGCAGAAATTACTTCTAGTATGAGTAGTAATTTTTTTCTTACTGGCTAGTATTTTTACATTTTGAATCTGATTTATAGGCTTAATCTTCAAAAGACTAAACTGTGATCCAAATCTAAAAGGTCTTTCTCAAAAGCACACCACTACTCTTCTCAAAAATTAGCTGCTTATTTAGAAGAATTTATCAACTTGTATGTTATGATTAAAGGCATTGGCTTTGGAGTTCCCTCACGGTATATCAGGTTAAGGATCTGGAATTGTCACTGCTGTGGCTCTGGTTTGATCCCTAGTCTAGGAATTTCTGCATGCTGCAGGTACAGCCAAAATAATAAAATAAAATAAAGTAAAATAAAATAAGATAAAATAAAAAGCACTGACTTTGAATTTGGACTAAAATCTGTGTTCTGGAGTTCCCATTGTGGCGCAGCGGAAATGAATCCAATTAGGAAACATGAGGTTGCAGGTTTGATCCCTGGCCTTGCTCAGTGGATTATGGATCTGGCGTTGCCGTGAGCTGTGGTATAGGTTGCAGACACCGCTCGGATCCCGTGCTGCTGTGGCTTGGCATAGGCCAGCAGCTGTAGCTCCGATTAGATCCCTAGCCTTGGAACCTCCACATACTGTGGGTGCAGCTCTAAAATGCAAAAACAACAACAACAACAAAAAAGAAACCTGTGTTCTGATCCTTACTACCTATGTGACCTTAAACAAGTCACTTTTAAACTCCTGAGCTTTTTATTCATCTGTAAAATGGGCCCACTACCTACCTTTCAGGGATGTTGAGAGAATTAAATGGCATAATTAACATATAGTACTTATTACTACAGAGCTATATAGTACTTAGTACTATACCTAGATTATATTAAATACTTAATAAATAATGATTACATTATTTCACCTAAAGAGTTTCTATGGTGGTAATTGTGTGGGATTTTACTCTCTATCAACCATTAACTCATCGGTACTGGCCAGTTAGCTCAGATGGTTAGAGCGTGGTGCTAGTAATTATTAACTCATCTATTCTCATCCTCTATACTTAGTTTTTTACTTGTTCAAGAAATGTTATTGAAGATCTGTTTTGTGCTCTGCCATTCCATCAATCTAAATTCTTCTAGACATTCCATCATAGCTTTTATCAAAAGATGTCATCATCTAGCAGAAATAAATTAGATAGTTATGAATGAAACAATAGAAAAGATCAATGAAACCAAAAGCCAGCTCTTAGAAAAGATAAACAAAATTGATAAACCTTTTACTAGATTCATCAAGAAAAAAAAGGGGGACAGTTCAAATCAATAAAATTAGAAATGAAAAAAGGAGAAATTACAAGTGACAATACAGAAATACAAAGGATCATAAGAGACTACTGCAAGCAACTACATGCCCAAATAGACAACCTAGAAGAAACGGATAAATTCTTAGAAAGGTAGATTTCAAGATTGAACCAGAAAGAAACAGAAAATATGAAGATGTCAATTACAAGTTTTGAAATTGAAACTATGATTTAAAAACTTCCAAAAAAATGGAGTTTCTATTGTGGCACGCTGGAAACTAATCCAGCTAGGATCCACGAGGATGTGGGTTCAATCCCTGGCCTCACCAGTGGGCTGGGGATCTGGCATTGCCATGAGCTGTGGTGTAGACTGCAGATGTGGTTGGCATCCCACGTTGCTGTGGCTGTGGTGTAGGCTGGCAGCTATAGCTCTGATTCGACCCCTAGCCTGGGAACTTCCATATGCCTGGGCACAGCCCTAAAAATACAAAATAAAAACTTCCAAAAAACAAAAGTTGAGGACCAGATGGTTTCAAAGGAGAATTCTATCAAACGTTTAGAGAAGACTTAACACGTATCCTTCCAAAATTCTTCCAAAAAATTGCAGAAGGAGGAACACTCCCAAGCTCATCCCATGAGGACACCATTATCATCCTGATACCAAAAGCAGACAAAGACACCACAAAAGAGAAAATTACAGACCAATATCATTTGTCAATACAGATGCAAAAATCCTCAACAAAATATTAGCAAACCAAATCCAACAATATATTAAAAGGATCATAAACCAAGATCAAATGGGATTTATTCCAGGGATGCAAGGAGTCTTCAATATAAGCAAATCAATGTGATAGACCACATTAACAAACTGAAGAATGAAAACCATATGATCACCTCAACAGATACAGAAAAAGCTTCTGAGAAAATTCAACACCTATTCTTTTTCTTTTTTTGGCTGCACCTGTGGTATATAGACGTTCCTGTGCCAGGAATCAAATCCAAGATGTAGCTGTGACTTACACTGCAGCAACACCTGATCCTTAACCCCCTGCACCAGGCTGAGGATCAAACCTGCACCACTGCAGAGACAATGCCAGATCCTTAACCCACTGAGTCACAGCAGGAACTCCTTCAAGACCCATTTTTAATAAAAGTTCTACAGCAAGTCAGTATAGAGGAAACCTATCTCAATAGAATGAACACCATGTGTGACAAACCCACAGCTTACATCACTCTCAACGGTGAAAAGCTGAGAGAATTTCCCCTAAGAACAGGAACAAGACAAGGATATTCACTCTTGCCACTTTTATTCAACACACTTTTGGAAGTCCTATCCAATGCAATCAGAGAAGAAAAAGAAATGATAAGAATGTTAATTGGAAAAGAAGAAGAAAAACTGTCATTGTTTGCAGATGACATGATATTATATACAGAAAATCCTAAAGATGCTATTAGAAAACTACTAGAACTCAATGAATTCAGTAAATTTGCAGAACACAAAATCAATACACAGAAATCTCTCACATTTCTATACACTAACAACAAAAGATCAGAAAGGTAAATTAAGGAAATAATCCCATTTACCACTGCATCAAAAAGAATAAAATAGCTAGGAATAAATCTACCTAAAGAAGCAAAAGACAGGTACTCTGAAAACTGTAAGACATCGATGAAAGAAATCGAAGATGACACAAATGGAAAAATATACCATGCTTTTGAAATGGAAGAACCATATTGCTGAAATGACTAAACTACCCAAGGCAGTCAATAGATTCAACACAATCCCTATCAAATTACCAATGGCATTTTTTACAGAACTAGAACAAAAAAAAATTTTAATATGTCTGGAAACACAAAAGAGCCCATTAGCCAAAGCAACCTTGAGAAAGGAAAAAGAAGCTGGAGAGGAGTTCCCATGGTGGTGCAGCAGGAACAAATCTGACTAGGAACCATGAGGTTGCGGGTTCAATCCCTGGCCTTGCTCAGTGGGTTAGGGATCCGGTGTTGCCGTGAGCTGTGGTGTAGGTCACAGATATGACTTGGATCTGGCGTTGCTGTAGCTGTGGCGAAGGCCAGCAGCTGTAGCTCCAGTTAGACCCCTGGCCTGGGAACCTCCATATGCTGCAGGTGCAGCCCTAAAAAAGCAAAACAAAACACCAAAATACCTTTTTCAATTGAAAAACATAAAAGTAGCTTCACAAGATTTTCCTTCTAGAGGGAAAGATTTTATACCATAGATTAAGAACCTAGCTCCTCAATAAAATATTCACACCCAATTTTAAAAAGTATAAAAAGAATTACATGAAAGACCAGTCGGGATTTATCTCAGGTATGTAAGGGTTATTCAACACTTGAAAAATCAATTAATGTAATCTAACACAGCAATAGACTAAAAAAGGTAAAGCACATGATCATATCAACAGATACAGAAAAACATTACCTTGTTTTTCTTTTTTTGTCTTTTCTAGGGTCAAACCCACAGCATATGGAGATTCCCAGGCTAGGGGTCTAATTGGAGTTGTAGCTGCCGGCCTACACCATAGCCATAGCAATGCGGGCTATATATACCACAGTCCACGGCAATGCCAGATTAACCCACTGAGCGAGGCGAGGGATCAAACCCGCAACCTCATGGTTCCTAGTCGGATTCGTTAATCACCGAACCACAAGGGAACTCCTACTTTGGTTTTTAAAGTTCCACTATCATTGAACTCACAAGGGAGTTTACCTTGGCTATATATATGATACAGCTCCCACAAAAAAGGGAATTTCTGGCTCTACCAATAAATCTTTTTTCTATGGATAATTTCCACATGCTCTCTGCCAACCATAATTTGTCCCATTTTTTTTTTTTTTATTCTTTTTGTCTTTTCAGAGCCATACCTGCGGCATATGGAGGTTCCCAGGCTAGGGGTTGAATTGGAGCTAGAGCTGCCGGCCTACGCCACCCACAGTCACAGCAACACCAGATTCGAGCCACAACTGTGACCTACACCATAGCTCACAGCAACGCTGGATCTTTAACCCACTGAGCAAGGCCAGGAATCGAACCCACATCCTCATGGATCCTAGTCAAGCTCGATGACCACTGAGCCACGACAGGAACTCCCAATTTGTCTTATTTTTATATCACCTTCACCCTTGGTAAGATAGAAAACACTCCAAGAATTATCCCTACTCTATCACAATTTTTTCCTTCTTTGGTAGGTTATTCTATCAGCATATAAACATGCTATGATAACTCAAATATATTTTTTAAAGTCTATTATTCCCTCACTTCCCTATTCTCCTATACAACTAAATTCCAGGAAGGAATTGTCTACAATTACTTTCTTTAATTCCTTTCTCCCATTTTATCTTGAACCAACTGTTCACTAAAATTGTTTCTGTCAAGGTCACCAAAGACTTACTAGTCCAATGATAATTTCGCAAATCTCATTTTATCTATTGGTAGCATTTAACACAATCTCTCCTCTGCGTCTTGATATAATTTCTAGGCCATCACTCTTTCTTGGTTTCTCTAATAAGTAGCGATGTCCTTCTCAGTCTTGTTTGCTGGTTCCTACTCGTGTTTCTGAATTCTCTCTCTCTTTTTTTTTTTTTTTTGGTTTGTTTTTTAGGGCCATACCCGCGGCATGTGGAAATTTCCAGGCTAGGGGTTGAATGGGAGCTATAGCTGTAGACCTACACCAGAGCCACAGCAACACAAGATTCAAGATACATCTACGGAGTTCCCTTCGTGGCTCAGTGGTTAACGAATCCGACTAAGAACCATGAGGTTGCGGGTTCGATCCCTGGCCTTGCTCAGTGGGTTAAGGATCCGGCGTTGCTGTGAGCTGTGGTGTAGGTCGCAGACGCGGCTCGGATCCCACGTTGCTGTGGCTGTGGCGAAGGCCAGCTGCTACAGCTCCTGTTAGACCCCTAGCCTGGGAACCTCGATATGCCACGGGTGCGGCCCTAGATAAAAGGCAAAAAGACCAAAAAAAAAAAAAAAAGAGAGATAGACATCTACAATCTACACCACAGCTCACAGCAATGCCGGATCCCTAACCCACTGAAAGAGGCCAGGGATGGAACCTGCATCCTCACGGATCCTAGTTGGGTTGGTTAACTGCTGAGCCACAACGGTAACTCCCTGTTTCTGACTTCTAAACATTGGAGTATTTCAGGGGTCAGTTTCTGAACCTCTTATTATTGTCTGCACTTACTAGATAATCTAATCTCACTTCATGGCTTTAACTATCACTATGTCCTTATGACCCCCCTAATGTTAATTTCTAGCCCAAACTTCTCATTTGAACCCCAAGGCCTCTATTTTCTCTTGGTCACTTAGTAACTCAGCTTGGAAGTCTAATATATGTTCTGAACTTAACACAACTAAAGCCAAATTTCTGATTCCCAGATCTCAAACCTGATCCTTCTACCATCTTTCCAGTTTCAGTAATGGTCACTCCATACATTGATAAAACCCTTCAAGTCACCTTTGACTCCTCTTTCTCAGGCCTACATCAGCAGATGCAGGTGACTTTCTTCAGTATATGCTCAGATTGTGACCACTTCTCACCATCACCAAGTTATTACTTTATTCTATCTCCTGTAATAGTCAAATAGCTGGAATCTTACAGTCTATTTCCCATGCAAGTAGACAACTCCAAACCAAAGTCAAACTCCAATGAAACGATGAATTCAGACAAAAATCATTAATGGATCTGTGAGTCAGTAGATGAATTGTGGCACTGTGGTTATGTAAGTGAACATGCTTAATTTTTAGGGATTAAATGTAGTATCTGCAACTTTCAAATGCCTCAGCAAAAATAGACAGATGGATAGACAGATAAATAAAGCAAAATGTTAAGAGCTTCTGAAACCTAGGGGTGGGCAAATGGATCCTCATTGTACTATTTTTTTAACAGTTCTGAATGTCTGGAAGATTTTCATAATAATAAGTTGGAAAGAAAAATGGAAGTCAAATTACATCTCACTCAAAACACAATGGATTCCATTATACTCTAAGTAAAGCCAAAGTTCTCACGATGGTCTACAATGCCCTGAATAATCCAGATCTGTCCTCTACACCTAACTCTTAGCCCTAACTTTCCCCACTACTCACTTCTTTACAACACACCGCACTTGTTTTTCAAATATATCAGGCACTCAACACCTATGCACATGTTGTTCCTCTACCAGGAATTTCTCTACCTGAAGGAAGTATACACTCACTTCACATGAGACACCACTCTGCCTTATCCCTAATCTATGTAGCAGCCTCTTTCTCAATCGATGGTATTTTTTATGACCCTTACTATCCTTTATTTTCCTCTATAAACTCATCCTACACCTTGTAAATTATATATTTGTTTGTTTGTGTTTACCGTCTGTTCCTCCAAAGTAGTACTCTTCATGAAGGCCACGTCTTAATCCGTTCATTGCAACATCTCCAGTTCAAAGGAAAATATCTGGCACAGAGTAGTAAAACAACTAATATTTGCTACATGCAGGAAGAAATGAATAATAAAAAGTTCTGGGGTGTGGAGTTCCCATCGTGGCTCGGCAGAAATGAATCCGACCAGGAACCATGAGGTTGTGGGTCTGATCCCTGGCCTCGCTCAGTGGGTTAAGCATCCAGCGTTGCCGTGAGCTGCAGTGTAGGTTCCAGATGCGATTCAGATCCCACGTTGCTGTGGCTGTGGCATAGGCCAGCGGCTGTAGCTCCGATTAGACCCCTAGCCTGGGAACCTCCATATGCCGCGGGTGCGGCCCTAAAACGACACAAAGACCAAAAAAAAAAAAAGTTCTGGGGTGGCATACATTGTCTTTCTGATTATTTATTAATTTTTAAGGTTTTTTTGGCTGTGACTGTAGCATGTAGAAATTCCCAGGCCAGGGACTAAACCCAGGACACATCAGCAACCCAAGCTGCTACAGTGATAATGCCAGATCCTTAACCTGCTGTGCCACAAGAAAGCTCCTTTGACTATTAATTTATATGAATACCCATGAAGAGAACTAATTACAACATTTAAAATGAAAAATTTGAGCTAGAGGCACCCACATATTTTTCTTTATAAATAAATCCATTATCTTCTTCCTTATGATTTTCATGCATGTATTAGCAGTTCTCATAAAGAAAAATAAACAGGAGTTGCCGTTGTGGTTCAGTGGTAATGAATCTGATTAGTATCTGTGAGGATGTGGGTTTGATTCCTGGCCTTGCTGAGTGAGTGGGTTAAAGATCCGGCATTGCTGTGAGCTGCAGTGTAGGTCACAGATGTGGCTCAGATCCTGCACTGGTGTGGCTGCAGTGTAGGCCAGCAACTGCAGATCCAATTAGATTCCTATCCTGGGAACTTTCATATGTTACATGTGCAGCTTCAAAAAGAAGCAAAAAGAAAAAAATAATGCATATTCATATTACCTATAATCTGAAAAAATTTATGCTAAGGATTTAGTTGAAAGTTGTCCTAGACTGATAACACAATTAGGGCACCCAAGAGAAGCAAACTCAAAATTCTGTCTGGATAAACCCACACTTCATTCTAGGCCTCAAGTAATTTTCCACATAAAACTTTAGTAAAAATTACAGCTCACAGCCAAAATTACAAAGCACACATGGAAAGAAGTCACCATGAGTGAGAGTCAGTGGAAATAAAAGATAACATGGTGAACTACCATGTTCAGGCTATAAAATCGTTCTGTCTACTATGTTTTAAGAAATAAAGGACCTGGAGTTCCCTTTGTGGCTCAGTGGTTAACGGATCCAACTAGGAACCATGAGGTTGCGGGTTCGATCCCTGGCCTTGCTCAGTGGGTTAAGGATCTGGCGTTGCCGTGAGCTGTGGTGTAGGTTGCAGACGCAGCTCGGATCCCGCGTTGCTGTGGCTGTGGCGAAGGCCGGCGGCTACAGCTCCTGTTAGACCCCTAGTCTGGGAACCTTCATATGCCACGGGTGCAGCCCTAGATAAAGCATAAAGACACACACACACACACACACACACACAAAGAAAAAAGAAATAAAGGACCTGAACATATAAGCAAAAAAAAAAAAAATCAAATCCAAAAAAAAAATCAAACCAAACATCAAAAAATTAAAAACATAAACTCCATGGATCAGACTAAAACAGAATAAAACCACTTGAAATAACTAACAGTAAATTGGAATATAAATTTGAAAAAAAATTCTCCATAATGCAACATAGCAAGATATGAAAAATATAGGAGAGTTCCTAGCTACAGAAATCAGACAGAAAAAATAAAAGGACTCCAAACTGGAACAAAAGAAATAATGTGGCACAGCGGAAACAAATCCAACTAGAAACCATTAAGTTTCAGGTTTGATCCCTGGCCACGCTCAGTGGATTAAGGATCCAGCGTTGCCATGGGCTGTGGTGTAGGTCACAGATGCAGCTCGGATCTGGCGTTGCTGTGGCTGTGGTGTAGGCCAGCAACTGTAGTTCCAATCAGACCCCAAGCCTGGGAACCTCCATATGCTGCAGGTGTGGTCCTAAAAAGCACACACACACACACACACACACAGAAGTAATATTGTCACTGTTTGCAGATAAGATGACACTATACTTGAGAAAATTCTATAGACACCACAAAATACTATTAGAATAAATGAATTCAGTAAAGTGGTAGGATGCAACATTAATGTAAAGCAATCTGCTGCACTAATAACAAATTATCAGAAAAAGAAATTAAAAAACCAATCTCATTTACAATTGCATCAAAAAGAATAAAATGCCTAAGAATAAAACACCTAAAAATAAGTCTGACCAAAGAAGTAAAAGATTCTGAAAACTATGACACTGATCAAAGAAACTGAAGACAACTCAAACTCCTGTGCTCATGGATTGGAAGGATTAATACTGTTAAAACGACCATACCACCCAAAGCAATCTACAGGTTCAGTGCAATCTCTACCAAAATACCAAGGGCATTTTTTACAGAACTAGAACAAATAATCTTAATATTTGTATGGAAAGACAAAAGACCCTGAATAGCCAAAGCAATCTTGAGAAAGCAGAAGAAAACGGACACATCAGACTCTCTGATTTCAAACTATACTACAAAGCTACAATCATCAAAACAATATGGTACTGGGAGTTCTCTTGTGGTGGAGCAGGTTAAGGATCTGGCATTGTCACTGCTGTGATGCAGGTTTGACCCTGGCCTGGGAACTTCTACATGCTGCAGGCATGGCCAAAAAAAAAACCCTGGTATAGTACTGGCATAAAAAGTACATATATCAATGGAACAGAATACAGAGTCCAGAAATAAACCCACACATACACAGTCAGTAAATCTATTTTTAAAAGGCAAGAATATACAATGGGGAAAAGATGACCTCTTCAACAAATGGTGATGGAAAAACTGGACAGCTACACGGAAAAGAATCCAACCAGGAAGTGCCCATTGTGGCTCAGTAGGTTATGAACCCGACTAGTATCCATGAAAATGCAGGTTCAGTCCCTGGCCTGACTCAGCAGCTTAAGGATCTGGTGTTGCTGTGAGCTGTGGTATATGTTGCAGGCGTGGCTCACATCCGGCATTGCTGTGGCTGTTGTGTAGGCCAGCAGCTACCACTCCGATTCAAACCCTAGTTCAAAACTTTCATATGCCACACCCGTGGCCATAAAAAAAAAAAAAGAACCAGAAAGCTTTCTCAAAACACATATAAAAATAAACCCAAAATCAATTAAAGACTTAAGTGTAAGACCTGAAACCAGAAAACTCCTAGAAGAAAACTACTTTTTTTGGATCAGTCCCTTCAAGCAAGGGAAGCAAAAGCAAAAATAAACAAATGGAATGATATCAAACTAAGAAGTTTTTACACAGTGAAGGATACTATCAACAAAATGAAAAGGCAGCCTACTGAATGAGAGAAGGTATTTGCAAATGATATATTCAGCGATGGGTTAATATCTAAAATACAGAAAGAACTCATACAAAATTCAACATCAAAAAAACAAACAAATAACCGGATCAGACAGTGGGCAAATGACCTGAAAAAACATGTTTCCAAAGAAGACGCACTGATGGCCAACAGACACATGGAAAGATGCTCACCATTCCTATTCAGCAAGGAAATGCAAATCAAAACCATAAAGAGATACCACCTCACACCTGTCAGAATGGTTATCATCAAAAAGGCCACAAATAGCAAGTGTTAGTGAGGATGTGAAGAAAAGGGAATCTTCATCTACTGTTGATGGAATTGTAAAACGGTTCAGCCACTATGGAAAACAGTATGATGGGTCCTCAAAAAATTAAAAATAGAATTGCTACATGATTCAGCAATCCACTTCTAGGTATTTAGGATGGACCTAGAAATTATCATGCGAAGTGAAACCAGTCAGACACTTAGACAGCAACATCCAGTGCTACCGCTTACATGTGGAAACTAAAAAAAAGGACACAATAAACTTCTTTGCAGAATAGATAATGACTCACAGACTTTGGAAAGCCTATGGTTTTCAAAATGAGACAAGCTGGGGGTGGGGGGATGCGCTGAGGGTTTGGGATGGAAATACTATTAAACTGAGTTGTGATGATTTTTGTGCATCCATCATTGTAATAAAATTCACTAAGTAATGGGATTAAAAAACAAAGGTGGGAGAAATGGGGAAAAAAAGGTAGGTATAGAGGGGATATACTCAACATAATAAAGGCCATATATCACAAGCACACAGCTAACGTCATACTAATGGTGAAAGCTTGAAAATTTCCCACTTAAAATCAGGAAAAAGACAAGGATGCCATATTTCACTATTCTATTCAACATAATACTGAAAATTCCAACCAGAACAATTAAGCAAAACGAAGATTAAAAGCATCCAAATTAGAAAAGAATAAGTAAAATTATTTGTTTGCAGATGACATGCTTTTTTATATGCAGAAAACCCTAAAGACGTACTTATAAACTGTTAGAACTAAGTTGCAGGATACAAAATCAATATGTAAAAAATCAGTTACATTTCTATACACTAATAGCAAACTATCAGAAAGAGAAACTAAGAAAGCACATCCTACAAACTATAAATATAGCTACTACTGAATGAAATGCATTTTCAGTTCTTCCTAAGGGCAGAAACTAAACATGAAGCAAAGTGTTCATAATACATTTATATCACAACCCATAGTGTTCCACTTGCTGTCAGTTTAACAAAATATAACATCCCAACAACAGAAAAACATGAGCTCTTTATCCATTGAAGAGATGTAGAGTCATGTGTATTCCATGGAGTCATTGTCTTCAGATGATGTATTTGTAAAATCTCTCTCATTAATGACAGTACAGATATGCTTACATCCTCTGGAGCTTTCACTAAGATTCAAAACTGTCTGAATCCCATATCTCAGGGGTCTCTTATTTTTATCTACTTATCTATTTTCTTTTTTTTTTGTCTTTTTTTTTTGCCTTTATCTAGAGCCGCACCCGCGGCATATGGAGGTTCCCAGGCTAGGGGTCTAACAGGAGCTGTAGCTGCCGGCCTTTGCCACAGCCACAGAAACACGGGATCCGAGCCACGTCTGCAACCTATACCACAGCTCACGGCAACGCCGGATCCTTTACCCACTGAGCAAGGCCAGGGATCAAACCCGCAACCTCATGGTTCCTAGTTGGATTCGTTAACCACTGAGCCACAACGGAAACTCCCTGCTTATCTATTTTCCTTTTTGGCCTCCCTTATCTATTTTTTTTATTTTTATTTTATTTTTTGGCTGCCCAGCAGCATATGGAGTTCCGAGGCCAAGGATCAGATTCATACCCCAATTTTGTGACCTATAGCTACACCAGATCCTTTAACTCACTCTGCCAGGCCAGGAATCAAACCTGTATCCTGGCACTGCAGAGACACCACCATTTCTTGTTGAACCACAGTGGGAACTCCCAAGGGTCTTTTTTTTTTTTTTTTTGGCTTTTTAGGGCTGCACATGTGGCACATGGAAGTTACCAGGCGAGGGGTCAATTCAGAGCTGAAGCTGTCGGCCTTCACCACAGCCAACGTAATGCCAGATCCGAGCTGCATCTCCAACTTACACCACAGCTCAAGGCAACTCTGGAGAGCGAGACCAGGGATCTAACCCGCATCTACATGGATACTAGCTGGGTTATTACCACTGAGCCACAGTGGGAACTCCCTAGGGGTCTCTTCTTTGATGAGCTGCATTTTCCCCTTTTTATATTATCCATGATGTTCATAAGATTACATGGAAACAGACCTAATTACAGTAACTTTCAAATAAGATACTAAATATAGTCCTTTGTTCAGTTAACTATGATTGTCCATGAAAATTACAGTATTTAAAAACAAGATGAATAGGAGTCTATTAAATTATGTTTTCAGACCTTTGTTTTTTGTTTTTTTTTTTTTTTTTGCTTTTTACAGCCACAACCGTCGCATATGGAGGTTCCCAGACTAGGGGTTGAATTGGAACTATAGCCACCGGCCTATACCACAGCCATAGCAATGCCAGACCCTTAACCCCCTGAGCAAGGCCAGGTACTGAACCTGCATCCTCATAGATGCTGGTCAGATTCATTAACTGCTGAGTCATGACAGGAACTACCTACACTTTTTTTTAACACAGATATTTATAAGATAATTTATACTCAGAGAATTGATTATGATTTTAGCAAACAACTTTGTTCTGCCAGCTGGGTCTCTAAATGGCAATACTTGAGACACTGGGTTTACAAGTAATAGTACAGAGTTCCCCTTATCTACATAGGACATATTCTAACACCACCCCAGCGGATGTCTGAAGCCATGAGTACTGAACCCTAAACTATGTTTCTCCTATACATTCATATCTATGATAAAGTTTAATTTACAAATTAGATACAGTAAGATTAACAATAAAAATAGAGCAATTATAATAATACACCATAATAAAAATTACATAAGTATGTCTACCTCAAAATATCTTACTGTACAAATTTAATAAGGCTTTTCTTTCTTAACCAAGCATGGTATCAAGCACTGTGGCCATAACTTTTGCAGTCTGAGATGCAACAGCAAAACTAGCATGAATTTCTTAGAGAGCAAAACTGAGAATAAGGCAGGCAGACTACTGTGCATACTGTTCCTATCCATTTTCTTTCTTTCTTTTGTTTTTGTCTTTTTGTCATTTTAGGGCTGCACCCGTGGCATATGGAGGTTCCCAGGCTAGGGCTCTAATCGGAGCTACAGTTGCTGGCCTACACCACAGCCACAGCAACGCAGGACCTGAGCCGTGTCTGCAACCTACACCACAGCTCATGGCAACACCAGATCCTTAACCCACTGAGCAAGTGCAGGGATCGAACCCACAACTTCATGGTTCCTAGTCAGATTCGTTTCTGCTGTGCCACTACGGGAACTCCCTATTCCTACCCAGTTTTCAAGCAAAGAAATGAATTGCTTCTATAAGAGCGAAGCAATGATGGAGTTCCCTCATGACTTAGCCGGTAAGGATCCGGTTTTGTCACTGCTTGGCTTTAGTTGGATCCCTGGTCCAAGAATTTCTGTATGCCACAGGTGTGGCCAAAAAAAGGCAAGCAAAGAAAGATCAAAGTAAATTTATAAAACCTAACTACAGGTTCAGCCAAGATCAAAAGACGAAATCCTCTGACTCACTTTTTAACACATTCTTCAATGTGTCAATTTAAACCATATTTTGTTTTATAAGGTTCTTTTCCCCAAAACTTGTTTTTTCTTTTTTAGTTTTCTTTTCTGCTACAAATTAGATAAATTGATATTGATACAGAGAGCATGTTATGTAACATACAGAGTCACTTGGTTATTGAGCTACTTGGTAGAAAATGTTTTCTCAAGTGCATCATGCTATATTAGTTTACTAATCTAAAATAAATCTGCAGAGCAGTCTTTCAGACCTTCTATTTTTTACATTTATAATTAGCTAAGTAGAGATAAGTTCTATTGTTTTTAGAAATCATTTTATGAGTTAGACACACCAAATTCATGACAGGTTCCCTCTCATGGAAAGAGACAGAAATGAGACAAAGATGGGGTGGGGAGAGGATAAAGGATAATTTAGCTTTTTCTATTCATGTTTTATTACTTGTAATTTTTTTTTCTTTTTATGGAGTTTCCATGCCAGGGGTCAAATCTGAGTCGCAGTTACAAACTACACTGCAACTGTGGCAATGCTGGATCCTTTAACCCATTATGTCAGGCTGGTGATCAAAAGTGTGTCCTGGCGCTGCAGAGATGCCACAGATCTCGTTGTGCCACAGCAGGAACTTTTATAAAAAAATATAACTTTTACATAAATATTTAACTTTTGAAATTTCTCAAAATAAAAATTTAATTTAAAAAGCTACAGGAACTAAAATGTACTCCTTATCATAGCCAACCCAATCTCCTTTATATAGGCTGTATAGGAAATCACAATGTGCAGAGCTTCCCAGCGTGGAAAGACATGTTACTTTCTCCTCAACATCTTTAAAAGTCCCAATTATTCAATAAGTCACTGAGAAAATACGCAAAAGGCCCTCTAGGGTGGTCCAAATCAGGTTCTCACTAATTTAACTGGTACCTACCTCTGAGGTTCAGAATCCACATCTGTCTGAGTAATGACATCTCTATATAGACAACTCACAACATTAACACTTTGGCATAATTCAGCTTATACTCTCAGACATGAAATATTATTTTCATCTGGGAAGATTTCTATAACTATTAGAATCTTGATAGAGCTCTCAAGTTACATGAATATAATCAGTCATAAAATTATAAAACAGAAATCTATTTGTTCTCCAGTAGTCTCCAGTAGTAAGAGACTGATTATACAGACAGACAACTGCCAGATTATACACAACTCTGCCCCTGTAACCTCTTCAGCAACCAGCCTGGAAAGTCAAATCACAATCTCTGCAACAATCAGCCCAGAAGAGTTGGAATTTGGTCAATGACTGCCAGCTTCTTTCCTTTTTTTTTTTTTTGCCTGCAGTCAACCAAATATTTTCAACTCAGCACCAACCAGAGAAATGCATATATACTCCCCAAAGCAATTACCTAAGATGCCTGGTTTCTCCTTAGCCCACTTCAGCTTCCCCATGCCAATAATCTATAATCAGAGCATATCTAAAGTCTTCTCTTTTTCACTATAACACATGCCCATTCCCATCTGAATCTGCCAAAATCGTGTAAAAGTGGTAACTTCCTTGTTACATACAGCAAGCTTTGAATACACAGCCCATTCTCACTCTGGGTAGTCTTTATTTCCACAGTAGTACAAAAATCAGGCAAAAAGGAAATTAACAGTATGAGCATTTTATTCTATTCCAATTAGTATAACACTTCAATCTGGCTATTTATAGCTTAACTGTTTTTGTTTGCCAGTCACCTTACCAGAACCAATTTACCTTTTTTCTTTTTTTCCTATTTTTAGGGTCGCACCCGCAGCATATGGAGGTTCCCAGGCTAGGGGTCGAATCGGAGCTATAGCCGCTGGTCTATGCCACAACCACAGCAATGCCAGATCTGAGCTATGTCTGCTACCTATACCACAGCTCACGGCAACACTGGATCGTTAACCCACTGAGCGAGGCCAGGGATCGAACCCGCAACCTCATGGTTCCTAGTTGGATTTGTTAACTGCTGCGCCGTGACGGGAACTCCAGAACCAATTTACTTTGGATAGACAAATGGTTTTTCATCACTTGAAAGACAAATCTTGCATGCTACTTCAATATTTAATATTTCAGACTCAAATTGGTATAGTCTCTTTCCTGAAAACTATGATCATTTGAAAACAATAACCAAAGAAAAGAGTGTGCTATATTTTAGAAAAACAATAATGCTGATGGTATAACTTAGAACTAAATAGTGTGAAATAACTGCTGGCAATCTGTGAATATATATGCAGAAAATGTCAGAGTGTGATTCCTAAATTTTGTTGATATTGAAACAATAAATCAGATCAACCTACAAAGAACTATGAAAATTTATCGTCAGTAAATAGAAATCATTTTGGATAAATTGTGAGTTTAGACTTATGATACCATAACTAATGTAAATGGAAAATTTAATGGCTTTATAAGAACAGTTAAGAATGAGAAATCCAGTGCATTATGTTTTAATCACATCTTCTGGATTCGGTAATAATGAACTTTCTTAAGGAATTTTTTAAAAATTCCAAAGTGTTCTCAATTCTTTTTTTTCTCAATTCTTTGTGTGACATTATTTACCTGAAAAAAATTTTAACTATTTGTTAGAGGAATGAAGTATAATATGTAGGAAGTAGTGTTTATAGTAAACACACTGGATGAAGTTTTACTTACCATAAACTATTTAATAAGATAGAGGAACTTCCACAAATTATTAGAAGTTTTATTAATTTTTTTAAACCACAAGTGGCCAGAGAATTGAATAATTCACTGACTTCAATTTTTATTTATCTTTTTAAAAGGTTTACTAAAGAGCTTCAGAGTCGAACTTTAGGCATTCTCATATATAGTTTATAATTTGAATTTAAAGTCATTATTTTGAGAAAATATTCCTGTATTATTACAAAGTAAGTAGCCCCTTTGGAAACAGATTGAAATTCCACTCCTAAATCTAAGAGCAAAGTAATCTCAATAAAAATTTTTACTAAACATTCTAATAAAATCCACTGCCCTATCTGACAAACCCATTTTTCTCAGTTGAAATCATTATCTTGATAGTGTCATCTAAGTGTTGAATATTGCTGAACGAAAGACCACAGCTTCAATTTGGGGATAGTAGTAGCTCCAATTGGGAGACCAAAGACTAATTCAAGGTTCACATTAGAAAGGGATGTCAATGTTGTTCCAGAAGAAGATGATATACTATGTGTAGTGATACACCATTTTAAAGAACTAATCCCATTTGGTTGAAAATCGCGAACCATGACCTGAATTACAGAGGAATATATCTGTAAAAGTGAATCTAGTTGCTAAGTTCTATATAGTATTTTGGTTGCTTCCTGAAAACACTAATGACAACTACCAGAATATACCCAGATATGTACAATGGCAAAAAACTCCAGCAAATTTACACTTGGTCATACAATTCTCCTAAAGGATTGGCTATACTAACACTAGGCATTCATACACAGGCAAAGCCTATAATGGGCAAAGTGACTGTGCCATTCCTTGAATAAAGTACTACTTTTAGTCTACCCTCCATATCTGCAATTCTTCTATATCCAAGGTTCCATATCCGAGGATTCAACCAACCTGCAGACCATGAAGCACTGTGCTATTTATTGCTGAAAAAAATCATGGACTTATACAGTTCAAACATGTTGTTCAAGGGTCAACTGTACAGGCATATCCTGGACACACTGCAGGGTCAGTTTCAGATCACCACAATAAAATCAGTATCACAAAAAAGTGAGTCAGATAAATTTTTTGGTTTCCAAGTATATATAAAAGTTATATTTACACTATACTATATAATCTATTCAGTATGCAATAAATATGCTTTCTATGTTTTAAAAAACAATGTACATTCCTAAATTGAAAAATACTTTATTGCTAAAAAATACTAACCATCACCTGAGCCCTCGGCAAGTCATAATCTTTTTTGCTGATGGAGGGTCTTGTCTCAATGTTGATGGGCTGCTAGCATTTCAAGATAGTGGCTGCTGAGGGTTGGAGTGGCTATGGCAATTCCTTAAATAAGACAATGAAGTCTACCACATTGATTGACTTTTCCTTTCATGAACGATTTCTCTGTAGTGTGCAATGCTCTTTGACAGCATTATACCCACAGTAGAACTTCTTTTAAATTTGGAGTCAAACCTCTCAAATCCTGACACTACTTTATCAACTAAGTTTATATAATAGTCTAAATCCTTTTTTGTCACTTCAGCAATCTCCATAACATTTTTACTAGGAGTATATTTCATCTCAAGAAACCACTTTACAGGGTTTTCTCATTGTGGCTCAGTGGGTTAAGAACTTGACATAGTGTCCATGAAGATGGGGGTTCGATCCCTGGCCTCGCTCAGTGGGTTAAGGATCTGGCATTACTGCAAGGTGTGGCATAGCAAGATGTGGCTTGGATCCCGTGTTGCTGTGGCTGTTGCGTAGGCCTGCAACTGCCACTGCAACTCAACCCCTAGCCTGGGAACTTCCATTTGCCACAGGTGTGGCAAAGGGGAGGGGAGGGAAGGGGAGAGGAAAGGAGAGCAGGGGATGGGAGGGGAAGGAAAGGAACCACTTTTTTTGCTCATCCATAAGAAGCAACTCCTTGTTTGCTAAAGTTTTATCACGAGACTTCAGCAAGTCAGACACATCTTCTATTTCTAGTTCTCTTGCTATTCCCACCACATCTGAAGTTGTTACTTTCTCCACTGAAGTTCTGAACCTCTTAAAGCCACCCACAAGGGTTGGAAACAAGTTCTTTCAAAGTCCTGCTAATGTTGATATTTTAGTCTCTTCCCATGAATCAGAAATGTTCTTAATGGTATAACAGAGAAGAATAAACCTGACTCCACACTGGATCTATTCCTTTAGCTAAACTTTGTGCTCTATCGCCTGTGCTTAGTCATGCTGGTTCTCTGTATCTCTGCAAGGGAATGCTTCCTATAGTCTGCAATATACATAATAGCCCCTTCTCAAGGCTCTGCCTTCCAGGCTTGACCTTTAAAGATATAACACTTTTCATATAGAGAGAAAAAAACTGCAGAACAGAAAATAACATTTGTCTTGTTGGAGGGATAAAGGAACTCTGTGACCAGACCTACATGCAGAGTTACCTGAAAAAAGGTTTAACACATTCCCTTGACCAACACCAAGAAGGCTGCAACAAACAGCCAACATCCCCTCCACTTTTAATATAAAAGAACCCTGAATTCTAACTCAAGTAAGATGGTTCTTTGGGATACCAGTGTGCCATCTTTGTCTGCTGGCTTTCTGAATAAAGTTGCTATTCCTTGCCCCAATATCTTGTCTCTCTCTCTTTTTCCTTTTTTAGCCAAACCTGCAGCATGCAGAAGTTCCTGGGCCAGAGATCAAACCTGCGTCACAGCAGCAATCCAAGCTGCCACAGTGAAAATGCTGGATCCTTAACCCACTGAACCATAAGAGAATGCCTCAACTCCTTGTCTCTTGATTTACTGGCCTGTTGGCACAGCAAGTAGTATGACCTTGAACTCAGTAACAATGGCATCTAGAATAGTGAATCCTTTCCAAAGGTTTTCAATTTACTTTTCCCAGATCCACCAGAGGAATCACTATCTATGGCACTTATGCTTTTTTATACTTGACAGTAAGACTTGAAAGTCAAAATTACTCCTTGATCCATGGGCAGCATGGATTTGTGTTAGGAGACATGATCAGAACACTAATTTTGTACGTCTCCCTTAGAGCTCCTGGGTGACCAGGTTCAATGTCAATGAGCAGTAATATTTTAAAAGGAATCTTTTTTTTTTTTTCTGAGCAGTAGGTCCCAATAGTGGATTTAAAATATTCAGTAACCCATGTTGTAAACAGATGTGCTGTCATCCAGGCTTTGTTCTTCTATTTATAGAGCACAGGCGGGATATATTTAGCATAATTCTTAAGGGCCCTAGGATTTTCAGAACAGTAAATGAACATTGGCTTCAATTTTAAGTCACCAGCTGCATTAGCCCCTAACAAAAGATGATTCTGTCCTTTGAAGCTTTGAAGCCAGATATTAGCTTTTCCTCTCCAGCATGAAAGTTCTAGACAGTATCTTCTTCCAAACAGAAGGCTGTTTCATGAATATTAAAAATCCGTTTTTTAGTGTAGCCACTTTAATTACCTTAGCTAGATCTCCTGGATACCTTGCTGCAGCTTCTGTCTAAGTATCTGCCATTTCACCTTGCATTTTATGTTATGGAGATGGCTTCTTTCCTTAAACTTCATGAACCAACCTTTGCTAGCTTCCAACTTTTCTTCTGAGCTTCCTCACCTCCCGCAGCCTTCACAGAATTCAAGAAATCTTATTCTAGATTAGGCTTTTGCTTGAAGGAATGTTGTGGCTGGCTTGATCTTTTTTTTTTTTTTTTTTGTCTTTTTGCCTTTTCTAGGGCCGCACCCACAGCATATGGAGATTCCCAAGCTAGGGGTCTAATTGGAGCTGTAGCCTCCGGCCTACACCACAGCCACAGCAACATGGGATCCGAGCTGCATCTGCAACCTACACCACAGCTCACGGCAATGCCGGATCCTTAACCTGCTGAGTGAGGCCAGGGATCGAACCCGCAACCTCATGGTTCCTAGTCAGATTCGTTAACCGCTGAGCCACGACGGGAACTCCTGGCTTGATCTTCTATCCACACCATTAAAATTTTCTCAATATCAGTAATAGGCTGTTTTGCTTTCTTATCATTCATGTGCTCATTAAAGTAGCAAGAACTTTCCCCATGCATTCACAAACTGGCTAATTGATGCCAGAGACCTAACTTTCAGCTTTCGACATGCACTTCCTCACTAAGCTTAACCATTTCTAGCTTTTGATTTAAAGTGAGAAATGTACAATTATTCCTTTCACTCGAACACTTAGAGGCCATTGTAAGGTTAATAATTAGCCTAACTTCAGTACAGTCTCAGTGAACAGGGAGGCCTGAAGAAAGGGAAGAGAGGGAGAGACCTGTTGGTGGAGCAGTCAGAACACACACAATTAAGTTTACCTCTTACATGGGCACATTCATGGCACCCTGAAACAACTACGACAGTAACACAAAGATCACTGACCACCCTAATAAATACAATTATAATAAAACACTTGAAGTATTGTAAGAATTACCAAAACATGCCACAGAGATATGAAGTAAGCAAATGCTGTTGGAAAATTGGTGCTGATAGACTTGTTCAATGCACAATTCAGCAAACCTCCAATTTGTAAAAACCATAGCATCTGTGAAGCACAATAAAGCAAAGCACAGTAAAATAAGCTATGCCTGTATGAGAAGCCAGTCCAATAATCTAATGAAAAATGATAATATTCAATGATAATACTTGAATAAAAAGATTAACTTTAAAAATTTAATCTGTAGGAGTTCCTGTCATGGCACAGCGGGAACGAATCAGACTAGAAACCTTGAGGTTGCAGGTTCAATCCCTGGCCTCGCTCAGGGAGTTAAGGATCTGGCGTTGCAGTAAGCTGTGGTGTAGGTTGCAGATGCAGCTCAGATTCTGTGTTGCTGTGGCTGTGGTGCAGGCTGGCAGCTGTAACTACAATTCAACCCTAGCCTAGAAACTTCCATATGCCGCAGGTACAGCCCTAAAATGACAAAAGACAAAATAAAAAATTTAATCTTTAGTCTCTTTAGTCTGTCTTGGTTCAAACAAAATTATTTATAAGATCATGTGATATTCCAGTTAGTACACTTTTTCCAATTCGGGTGCAAGTATCACAAAAATCACATTTTTGAAAATGTCCAATATTCCAAAGATTGATGGCTGATGCCTTTTTTGATTGAATTCTTATAAAATATACTGCCTCTATAAAAGACTAGGTAGAAATAAGATTCAACAGTGAAATACCATTAACTCATTTTTAAGGAAATAGAGTGAGTGATAGTCTTCTAAAGTCCCACACAGAAAGGTAGTAAACTGTCTTTTAAAGCACATCACCTACTTACAATTTCCAGTAATGATGAAAACTATCAATATTTCTTATCAAGCTGAATAAGACGCTGAAGGATATACCATAGGCTGGCACTCAAACAATGTTTATTTACATTTTTTCTTGATAGCTTTTAATCTCATCTGAAAAAATATACCTTGATAACACTCTTTTGCCTATAAACATTATATTCTCATCTTTATTATAACATTATATTTTCCTCCTACCTTATCCTTATCACTCACCTCCACACATCCACTTGTAACATAAATTGCAGTTACCTGCAATCCATATTTTTTTGGCCATTCCTGAAGCATGCAGAAGTTCCTGGGCCAGGAATCAAACCCATGTCAGAGGTGACCAAAGTCGCTGCAGTGACAATGCCAACTGTGCCACAAAAGAACTCCCTATCTGTAATTTATCCTATACCAAAAATTTTGATAACCTTTTTTTTTTTTTCTCAGTTTTAGCCATCCCGAGGCATATTTCCCAGGATCAGATCCAAGCTGCAGTTGTGATCTACACGATAGCTGCAGCAATGCCGGGTCCTTTAACCCACTGTGCTAGGCCAGGGACTGAACCTGCAGAGACATGGCCGATCCCATTGTGCCACAGTGGGAACTCCTATAACTTTTTTATTTTAATTGAAGTATAGTTGACTTATAATGTGTTAGTTTCAGATGTACAGCAAAGTGATTTGGTTATACATATATATATGTATTTTTTCATACTTTTCCATGATTGGATATTACAAAATACTGAGTATAATTCCTTGTACTACATAGTAGGTTCTTGTTGATACCTATCAGAAAACACTAGAGCTCATCAATGAATTTGTTAAGGGTGCAGGATACAAAATTAAAACACAGCAATCTCTTGTATTTCTATACACTAACAACAAAAGATCAGAAAGAAATTAAGAAAACTATTTACCATTTACCATCACATCAAAAAGAATAAAACACCTATGAATAAACCTACCTAGAGAGATAAAAGACCTGTACTCTGAAACTATAAGACACTGATGAAAGTAATGGAAGATGACACAGATGGAAAAATACACCATTCTCTTGGATTGTTAGAATATCAATGTTGTAAAAATGACTATGTCACCCAAGGGAATCTACAAATTTAATGCAATTCCTATCAAATTACCATTGACATTTTTCACAGAAGAGCAAAATATTTTCAAATTTCTATGGAAATCCAAAAGACCCTGAATAGCTAAAGCAATCTTGAGAAAGAAAGATGGAGACACAGGATAGTTAGGCTCCCTTACTTCAGACAAAGCTACAGTCATCAAAACATATGGAACAGACATAAAAACAGACATAAAGATCAATGAAACAGGATACAAAGCCCACAAATAAAACCCATGCACCTCAACTAACCTATGACAAAAAAAAACAAAGAATATACAATGGAGAAAAGACAGTCTCTTCAATAACTGGACAGCTACATGTAAAAGAATGAAATTAGAACATTCTCCAAGCCTTTCTGCCTGGCTTCTTCCATGGGGCATCGTGTCCTCTGGTTTCACCCTTGCTATAGCCT
>PVHT020001179.1:1324884-1352695 GCA_004024745.2 Catagonus wagneri
GAATACTATTCAGCCATAAAAAAGGATAAAATAATGTCATTCGCAGCAACATGGATGGAATTAGAGACCCTCATACTGAGTGAAGCAAGTCAGAAGGAGAAAGACAGATGTCATATGAAATCTCTTATAACTCGAGTCTAAAACACTACACAAATGAACATCTCAACAGAAAAGAAAATCACGAACTTGGGGAACAGACTTGTGGTTGCCAAGGGGGCGGGGGAGGGTGGGGGAGGGGTGGGAGGGAGTGGGGATAACTAGTGCTTTAATGATGGAATAGCAAGGAGCTCCAACTGTAATGCACGGGGAACTATATCTAATTACATGTGACAAATCCATATATGTACATGTTATCGGGTCACCACATGGTGCAGTTGGAAAATCTGACAGAAATCTGTAAACCAGCAATAATGCAAAAAAAAAAAAAAAATTGTCCCACTCAAAATACATCAATAACACATTCTCCTCACCACCCATTATAAAGAAACTGGATCCTTGATGTAAGGGCAGTTAGTTAATATTTAAAGCACCGTAATTCAGAAATACTCATTCCAGGGTACTTGACATACATACATACATACATACATACCAAAAACAAGAAACCCTACCCTCTAAATTTTAGAATTTGGTCCATTCACATTTAATGTAATTACCAATATGGTTGGATTTATAGTTATTATTTTGCTTTCTGTTTTCTATATGTATTACAGTTTTTTAGTTTCTCTAGTCCTCTTTTATGTCAAAAAAAATACTGCCTTCTTTCATGTTAAACAATTTTTAGTACATAATTTTAATTTCTCTGACTTTTAAACTATAATTTTGGGTTATTTTCTAGCATATTTTTTCTTAATTGGTTGCTCTAGAGATTACAATATATATCTTACGACAATCTATTTAATCCTAATACTAATTTAATTCTGGTAAAATATAAGAACTTGGCCACAATACAGCTACATTTTATTTTCTTTTCTTTTCGTTTCTTTGTTTTTCAGGGCCGCATCTGCAGCATATGGAAGTTCCCTGGCTACGAGTCAAATCAGAGCTACAACTGCCAGCCTATGCCACAACCACAGCAATGCCAGATCTGAGCTGCACCTGCGATCTACACCACAGCTCATGGGAATGCCAGATCCTTGACCCACTGATCAAGGCCAGGGATCAAACCCATGTCCTCATGGATACTAGTATGGTTCATTTCTACTGTACCACAATGGGAACTCCTCCATTTTCTTTTTCTTTCTTTTTTTTTTTTTGTCTTTTTGCCTTTTCCTAGGGCCACACTTGCAGCATATGGAGGTTCCCAGGATAGGGGTCTAATCAGAGCTGTAGCCGCCGGCCTACGCCCGAGCCACAGCAACACGGGATCCGAGCCGCGTCTGCAACCTACACCACAGCTCACAGCAACGCCGGATCCTTAACCCACTGAGCAAAGCCAGGGAATCAAACCCACAACCTCAGTCGTTCTTAGTCAGATTCGTTAACCACTGAGCCATGACGGGAACGCCTCCATTTTCTTTTCCTTCTTTTGTCCTACTACTGTTAATATATACAATATCTCTATACATTATAAGCCCAACAAATGGCACTATAATTACTGCTTTATATATTTTGAAAAGTAAAGAGAAGAAGATATTCTACACAAATAGAAATCAAAGGAAAGCTGGACTGGTAACAATCTTATCAGACAAAACAAATTTTAAAATAAAGAATATTACAAGAGACAAAGACGGACACAACCTGGTGAGGGGATCAATCCACGAAGAAGATATAACAATTCTAATTATATATGCACCCAACATAGGAGCACTTCAATATATAAGGCAATTGCTAACAGCCATAAAAGGAGAAATCATCAATAATATAATAATAGTGGTAGAATTTAACACCAAACTTACAGCAATGGACAGATCATCCAAAGAGAAACTCAATAAAGAAACACAGGTCTTAAATGATGCATTAAATCAGATGGACTTAATGGATACAAGTAAAGATTAAACAATATGCTATTAAACAACCAATGGATCACTGAGGAAATCAAAGAGGAAATCAAAAATACCTAGAGATAATGACAATGAAGAAAAAAAGATCCAAACCCTATGGGATGCAGAAAAAGCAGTTCTAAGACTGAAGTTTAGAGCAATATAAATCTACCTCAAGAAACTAAACATCTCAAATAAACAACACCTAAAACAACTAGAGAAAGAAAAACAATCAAAACCCAAAGATAGGATAAGGAAAGAAATCATAAAGTTGAGAGCAGAAATAAATGAAATAGAAATATAGAAAACATCAATGAAACTAAAAGCTGTTTCTTTGAAAAAGAAGTTACATATACATCATAGAAAATACAAAGAATCAAAGAGTCATCTACAAGGAACTCTATGCCAATAAAACGGACAACCTAGAAGAAACAAAGCCTTAGAAAGGTACAATCTCCCAAGACTTAACCTGGAAGAAATAGAGAAGATGAACAAACCAATCACAAGTCCTGAAATTGAAGAGTTCCTGTCGTGGCTCAGTGGTTAATGAATCCGACTAGAAACCATGAGGTTGTGGGTTTGATCCCTGGCCTTGTTCAGTGGGTTAAGGATCCGGCGTCGCCGTGAGCTGTGGTGTAGGTTGCAGACGCGGCTCGGATCCCGTGTTGCTGTGGCTGTGGCTTAGGCTGGCGGTTACAGCTCCTATTAGACCCCTAGCCTGGGAACCTCCATATGCCATGGGTGCAGCCCTAGATAAGGCAAAAAGACAAAAATAAATAAATAAATAAATAAATAAAAATTTAAAAAAAATAAAAACTTCCAACAAACAAAAGTCCAGGACCAGATGGCTTCACAGGCGAATTCTATCAAACATTTAGACAAGACTTAACACCTACTTTTCTGAAATTATTCCAGAAAATCCCAGAGAAAGGAACACTCCCAAATTCATTCTATGTGAGCACCATCACCTTAATACCAAAAGCAATGATACCATAAAAAAAGAAAAGTACAGACCAGTATCACTGAGGAACACAGATACAAAAATAATCAACAAAATACTAGCAAACTGAATCCAACAATACATTAAAAGGATCATATTCCATGATCAAGTGGGATTTACTCAAGGATACAAAGATTTTTCAATATCCACAAGTCAATCAGTGTGATATACCACATTAACAAATTGAGGAATATAAACAGTAAGATCATCTCAATAGATGGAGAAAGAACTTTAGACAAAATCCAACACCCATTTATGATAACCCTCCAGAAAGTGCATAGAAGGAACCTACCTCAACATAATAAAGGCCATATATGACAAACTCACAGGTAATATCATTCAATGGTGAGAAGTAGAAAGAATTCCAGCTAAAATCAGGAACAAGACAAGGATGTACATTCTTGCCACTTTTATTCAACATTTGTAGAAGTCCTGCCCATGGCCATCAGAGAAGAAAAAGAAAAGGAATCCAAAGAGTTCCTGTTGTGGCTCAGTGGATTAAAGGCCTGATATTGTCTCTATGATGATGAAGGTTTGATCGCTGGCCTCACTCAGTGGGTTAAGGATACAGCACTGCCACAAGCTGTGGCATAGGTGGCAGATGCAGCACAAACCCAGTGTTGCTATGGCTGTGGCACAGGTTGTAGCTGCAGCTCCAATTCAACACCTGGTCTGGGAACTTCCATATGCTGAAGGTATGGCCGTACGTAAAGAGAAGAAAAAAAAAGGAATCCAAATTGGAGAAGTAAAACTATCATTGTCTGCAGATGACAGTGGAGGACAGCATAGAGATTCCTTAAAAAACTAAATATAGAACCGCCATATGATCTAGTAATCCCACTCCTGGGCATATATTGGAGAAAACCATAATTTGAAAAGATACATGCTCCCCCCAACATTCATTGCAGCCCCATTTACAATAGACAAGACATGAAAGTAATCTAAATGTCCAGCAACAGAGCAATGGATAGAGAAGATGCGGTACAAATATACAATGGAATATTATTCAGCCATAAACAAGAATGAACTAATGCCATCTGCAGCAACATGAGATTATCATACCAAGTGAAATTTGTGAAAGACAAACATCATATGATATCACTTATATGTTGAATCTAAAAAAGGATACAAATTAATTTATGTGTAGAACAGAAACAGACTCACAGACTCTGAAAACAAATTTATGGATACCAAAGGGGACGGGAGGTGACACTGTGGTATATGGAATGGTTAGCCAACAAGGACCTGATGTACAGCACAGGTAACTCTACCCAATATTCTGTGATAAACTATATGGGAAAACAATCTGAAAACAAATGAATGTGTGTATATGTATAACTGAATCACTATGTTGAACAGCAGAAATTATCACATTGTAAATCAATTATATTTAAATAAAAGTTTTAAAAAACTTTTAAAAATGAAAAAAATATCTCACAGTTTCTGTGTGTCAGGAATTTGGGAATGAGTTAGCTCAATAGCTTTGACTCAGGTCTCTCATGTAATTGCTGTCAAAATGTTAAGCAGGAGTTAACAGTTGTCAAAGGCTTTGCTAGGGCTAAAGGATCTGCCTCCAAGAATGTTCACTCATATAGCTATTAGCAGAAAGCCTCTGTTGACAGAAGGCCTCAGCTCCTCTCCATGCTGGCCACTCAATAGGGCTGCTTGAGTGTTATCATGACATGGCAGCTGGCAGAACCCATGGTCTAGTAAGACAGAAACCAAGGAAAAGCCACGTCTTTTACGAAGTAGTCTCAAGTCATATGCTTCTATCATGTTCTATTGGTTATAAATGCCAATCACAAGGAACTGTGGAAGAGGACTACATAAAGTCATAAACACGGGAGATGGGGATCACTAGGGGACATCATAGTTGTTGGCTCTCCCAAGCAGAATTTCTTTTATTTATTTATTTTAAATATGTGAAATTTAAATTGCTTATTCATTGATGGAGTTCCCATCGTGGCTCAGCGGAAACGAATCCGACTAAGAACCATGAGGTTGCAGATTCAATCCCTGGCCTTGCTCAGTGGGTTAACGATCCGGCGTTGCCGTGAGCTGTGTTGTAGGTCGCAGACACGGCTCGGATCTAGGGTTGCTGTGGCTCTGGCGTAGGCCAGCAACAACAGCTCCAGTTAGACCCCTAGCCTGGGAACCTCTACATGCCGTAGGCACGGCCCTCAAAAGACAGAAAGCCAAAAAATAAAAAAATAAAAAAATTAATAAATTGTTAAGTCATTGAAATGTGTGACATTAACAGGGTTCTGAAAGGCAAAGCTATACAAAAAGGTATCCTCATAGAAGCGTCACTCTCCATTATGTATTTTACTTTACTTCCTTTTCCCAGCACCCTCACCCCATCATTTCTACCTACTCTCTACAGATTAACACTATTAGTCTTAGTTTTTGGTTTATCCTTCCTACATTTCTCTCTCTCGCCTCTCTCTTCCTCCTTCACTTTTCTTCTTTCTGTCCCATTTCCTTCCTTCCTCCCTCCCTCTCTCTCTTCCTTTCCAAAAAAGTTAAAAGGAGATGAATACCATGTATTTTATTCTCTTTTACACAAAAGATAGCATATCACATATACTTTCCACACAATATTACTGCCATTATCACAATGCTATACATCAATTATACCTCAATAAAACTTAAAAAAAAAAAAAAAAAGACCAAGCATAGTGTGTGGTACAAGTGAAGTGAAAAAAAAAGTGGCTTTTTTTTAAAGTAATAATAAGGAATTAATGGTTAAGTCCAAGTAGAATTTGTATAGATACCTTTTTTTTTTTTTTTTTTTGGCTGAGCCATAGCATGCGGAAGTCCCCAGGCCAGGGAACAAATGTGCACCACAGTAGTGACCCATGCCACAGCAGTGAAAACACTAGGTCTTTAACCTGCTAGACCACCAGGGGATTCCATATTTTATTTTACTGTATTTTATATTTTATATATTTTATTTATTTTATTTTATTATTTTGGGGGGAGGCTGCACTCACAGCATATGGAGGTTCCCAGGCTAAGAGTGGAATCAGAGCAACGCCAGATCTAAGCCACTGCAACCTACACCACAGCTCAGGGCAATGCCAGATCCTTAACCCACTGAGTAAGGACAGGGATCAAACCCTCAACCTCATGGTTCCTAGTCAGATTCATTTCCACTGCACCACGACGGGAACTCCTCATCACTGCTTCTTTATTCTTTAAGTCTTCTATTTCTTATTAAACGTTTCTTGTAATTTATCAGTCTTTGCCTCCAGTTTTTTTTCCCAAGATCTTGGATCATCCTTACTATCCTTATATCCATTACTATCATTACTCTAAAGTCTTTTTTTCATGTAGGTAACCTATCTCCACTTCAAGTAGCTGTATTTCTTTGGCTTTGTCTTGTTCCTTCAACTGCCTCATATTTCTCTGCCTTTAAAGTTTTTCTAGGATTGGAGTTCCCTTCGTGGCGCAGCGGTTAGTGAATCCGACTAGGAACCATGAGGTTGCGGGTTTGATCCCTGACCTTGCTCAGTGGGTTAAGAATCCAGCATTGCTGTGAGCTGTGGTGTAGGTAGCAGACGTGGCTCAGATCCCTCATTGCTATGGCTGTGGCACAGGCCGGCAGGTACAGCTCTGATTAGACCCCTAGCCTGGGAACCTCTACATGCCACGGGTGCAGCCCTAAAACGACAAAAAAAGGCAAAAAAAAAATTTTTTTTTTTTTGGCTTCTGTGTGGTCTTCTTTTTTCAGGCTACACGGTTGTAGCCTCTTTTTGATTATGGTGTATGCCCACTTAAGGGTTATGTTGATACTGGGGCTTGTGGCAGGCTTCCTGAAAGGAGGGACTGGTGCCTGCCCACTGTTAGGTGGAGATGAATCTTCTCTCTCTGGTGAGTGAGGCATTGTTTTGGGGTTTGATTACATGTGGCTGTGTGCCTGGGAGGCATAGACCAGCCAGTCTGCTGATGGGTGAGGCGCTGTGTTCCCACTCTGTTTGTTCTTCGCCCTGGGGCTTCTCAGCACTGGTTCCTGCAGGGTATTGGGTAGTGTGAGGTTTTTTCAAAATGGTAGCCTCTAGGGGAGCTCACACTGATGATTATTTCCTGGGACCTCCAGTGTCCGCTACCCACCATGAGCCACAGACGATCCATGCCTCTCCAGAAGGCCCTCAAAGGCCTTGCCTTGCCCTGGGACCCAGTGCATGTGAAACCTCATGTTCACCCTCTAAGAGCAAAGTCTGTTTCCCCCAGTCGTGCGGAGCTCTTGACCCAAGCCACACTAGCCTTCAAAGCCAAATGCCCTGCGGGTTCCTCTTCCCAGTGTCAGACCTCCAGACTGGGGAACCTGATGTGGGGTTCAAAACTCTCTGTGGGAAAGCCTCTGAAATACAGCAATTTTCCAGTTTGTGGGTGGCCCACCCAGAGTGTATGGGATTTGCCTATAGAGCGAAAGTATCCCTCCTACCATCTAGTTGTGGCTTCTTCTCTGTCTTTGGGTATAGAGTATATTTTCTGGTACTTTCCAGTCTTACTTGTCAATGGCTATTCAGCAATTAGTTGTGATTTCCATGTTTTCACACACAAGAGGAGGTAAGTCTGAGTGCTTGAACTCTGCCCATTTTGTCTCAATCTGAAGATCCAGAATTTCTATTAGGTGTGACAATCTGATAGGGGAGGGGAAGTTCTGGAAAGCTGTTTGGAAGCTGTACTTAGAAAACAATGTTTTTACCTGGACTGCATTACAGATCAATAAAGATGTGTTCGAATAACCTTTCCCCCCACACACATATCATATAAAATTGATAACACCAAATGTCCATAGCAAATAATAATTATTTTTACTGGAATGATAACCTTTGAGAAAGGTCAAACTCCTTTTTGCTATAATCAGAGCTACCTTATTCACTTTCTCCTGAGCAATTCTAACATATATTTATTTGCCTCTTTATTGCTACCCCGAAATATAAAAGATCCACAAGGCAGGCAACATTTGAATTATGCACCACTGAAAAACTGATAACTCACATAATGGCTAGCATACAGTAAGCATTTATATATGTCAAATGAGTACAGCATCAACTTTTACACAGTGAAGAGAATCTAGTTAGTTCTGCTGATCTGATAGTTAATCTAATTCATCCAAAAAAATGCTTAATCAGAGTCCATTATTTTTCCAAAACCTGCACTGTTTAGACTGATATGTAAAAAGTACATTATGGTCACAACAAATTAGGTCACAGTTGTGACAGGATGGGTCTCTGAAAGACAAGCAAAACTATTTTAGTTATAAAATAAAATGTCACCCAAGGACTTCTCAGAATCTAATGTTTTTCCCCACAGCTATTCTTTAAGATCTTCGCAACACACTGTTCTTTAACATTCTTAGAGGCTGAAAAAAAGCACACACTGGAGTTCCTGTCACGGCGCAGCAGAAACGAATGCGACCAGGAACCATGAGATTGCAGGTTTGATCTCTGGCCTTGCTCAGTGGGTTAAGAATCTGGAGTTGCTGTGAGCTGTGGTGTAGGTAGCATACGCAGCTTGGATCTGGCATTGCTGTGGCTATGGTGTAGGCCAGTGGCTATAGTTCCGATTAAACCCCTGGCCTGGGAACCTCCATATGCCACAGGTGTGGCCCTAAAAAGACACACCAAAAAAAAAAAAGAAAGAAAGAAAGGAAAAGAAAAGAAAAAAAGCACACACTAATAAAATACCTAATTAAAATTATTCAAATTAACAAACTCAAAAAAAATTAAAAAAAAAAAAATAGGAGCTCCCATCGCGGCGCAGCAGAAACAAATCTAACTAGGAACCATGAGGTTGCATGGTCGATCCCTGGCCTCGCTCAGTGGGTTAACGATCCGGCATTGCTGTGAGCTGTGGTGCAGGTTGCAGATGTGGCTTGGATCTGGCGTTGCTGTGGCTGTGGCGTAGGCCTACAGCTGTATCTATTAGACCCCTAGCCTGGTGAACTTCCATATGCTGTGGTTGCAGTCCTAAAAAGCAAAAAAAAAAAAAAAAAATTTAACAAACTCTGACTCCCTTTTTATTAAAATATAGTTGATTGACAATTTAGATTCTGGTGATTCAGTTACATATATTTTATATATATGTAATTATGTTTTCGTATTCTTTTCCATCATAGATTATAAGATATTGAATATAGTTCCTATGTTGAATATAGTTCCTATATAGTACAGCAGGACCTAGTTATCTATTCTGTTTATAGTAGTTTATATCTGCTAATCCCAATCTTCTCACTTATCTCTCCCCCATTCCCTTTTCCCTTTAGTAATCATACATTTCTTTCTTTCTTTCTTATCTTTTTGCCTTTTCTAGAGCCACACTCGCAGTATATGGAGGTTCCCAGGCTAGGGGTCTAACAGGAGCTGTAGCAGCCAGCCTACGCCAGAGCCACAGCAACGCGGGATCCGAGCTGCGTCTGCGACCTACACCACAGGTCACCGCAACGCCGGATCCTTAACCCACTGAGTGAGGCCCGCAACCTCATGGTTCCTAGTCGGATTCATTAACCACTGAGCCATGACGAGAACTCCCAGTAATCATAAATTTCTTTCCTATGTCTGTGAGTCTGTTTCTGTTTTGTAAATAAGTTCATTTGTATGACATTTTGGGGGGCAAAAGTCTAAAAGTTTAGACTTTTGAACACATAGGATGCAAAATTTCTTGAGCCAAGGATTGAACCCATGTCACAGTAGTGAGCCAAGACACAGCAGTGACAACTCCAGATCTTTAACTCACTGATTCACCAGGGAACTCCTGTATCATACTTTAGATTCCAAATATAAGCAATAAAATACATTTGTCCTTTTCTGTCTGACTTGCTTCACTTAGTATGTTAATCTCTAGGTCCATTCATGTTGCTGCAAATGTCATTACTTCATTCTTTTTAATAGATGAGTAGTATTCCATTGTGTCTGTGTGTGTATATACACCATATCTTCCTTATCCATTCATCGGTTGATGAACAATTAGGTGGCTTCCATGTCTTGGCTATAAGTAGGGCTGCTATGAACACTGAGGTGTATGTGTCTTTTCAAGTGAGTCTTGCCTTTTTCGGATATATGCCCAGGAATGGGACTGCAAAATCACATGGTAACTGTATTTTTAGTTTTATAAGGAACCTCCATACTGTTATCCACAGTGGCTGTACCAATTTATATTCCCATAAACAGTGTAAGATTCCCTTTTCTCCATACCCTCCTTCAGCATTTATTGTTTGTGGACTTGTTTTCCTTTTTTTTTTTTTTTTTTGGCTTCGCCTGCAGCATACAGAAATTCCAGGGCCAGGAATCAAACCCAAGCCACAACAATGACAACACCAAATCCTTAAACACTAGACCACTTGAGAACTCCTTTGTGGACTTTTTTCTTTTTATGGCTTCACCTGTGACATATGGACATTCTCAAGCCAGGGGCTAAACCGGAGCTATAGCTGGGGCTATTAGCTAACACAGCCACCTATATATGAGCCATATCTGCAACCTACACCACAGCTCATGTCAATGCCGGATCCTTCACCCACTGAGTGAGGCCATGGATCAGGCCCACATCCTCATGGATACTAGTTGTGTTCATTTCCATTGAGCCACAATGGGAACTCCTAAACAGATTTGTATTCCAGTCTTTCACCTGTACAAGTAACCTGACCTTGGGCAAGTTACGTAAGTTTTCATTTTCTAACCTGAAAGATCAAGTAATGGTAAGTATCTATCTACCTTATATTAACACTATTAAAGTGCCTAGCAAATGCATTATAATAAGCACTCAATAAATATTTGCTATTAACAATGTTTAGTAACCCTATATCTCTCTATGACTTCATGAAGTTTAATCCATCCTGCTCCCAAAGTAGATACACCTTAAAGGCACATTCTGGCTGGCTGAATACTCATTTGTTTCCTCTACTACACTGTAAATCCATGAAAGACCCAAGAAGTTAACACCACATATAGTAAACAATAAACACAACAGACTGGTCCCTATTTCCTTAAATGCCACCAGGAACTGATAGACAATGTTCCAAATTGACTACTATAAAACTAGAGGTAAATAAATTGATTGTCCCAGAAGAGATGGAATATCTCATGCTTCAAGAATAAAAGAATAAACAGAATTTGGAGTTCCCGTTGTGGCTCAGTGGTTAACGAATCTGACTAGGAACCATGAGGTTGCAGGTTCGATCCCTGGCCTTATTTAGTGGTTAAGGATCTGGAGTTGCCATGAGCTTTGGTGTAGGTTGCAGATGCGGCTCAGATCCGATGTTGCTGTGGCTCTGGCGTAGGTGGCGGCTACAGCTCCAATTAGACCCCTAGCTTGGGAACCTCCATATGCCGCAAGTACGGCCCTAGGAAAAGGCAAAAAGCCCAAAAAAAAAAAAAGAATTTGGAGTTCCCATCATGGCTCAATGGTTAACGAATCTGACTAGCATCTGTGAGGACGCAGGTTCAATCCCTGGCCTTGCTCAGTGGGTTAAGGATCTGCCGTTGCCGTGAGCTGTGGCATATGTTACAGATGCGGTTCGGATCCTGCGTTGCTATGGCTGTGGCATAGGCGGCAGCTACAGCTCCAATTCAACCCCTAGCCTGGAAACCTCTGTATGCCTTGGTTCCAGCCCTAAAAAGCAAAAAATAAATAAATAAATAAATAAAATAAAAGAATTTGGAGTTCCTGCTATGGCACAGTGGGTTAAGGATCCAACTCAGAGGCTCGGATTGCTAAGGAGGTGCAGTTTCAATCCTCTACCTGGTGCAGTGGGTTGAAGGATCCAGCGTTGCCACAGCTGCAGCAGCAGGTTACAGCTGTGGCTCGGGTTCAATCTCTGGTCTGGGAACTTCCATATGCCATGAGTGTGGCCATTAAAACAAACAAACAAACAAACAAACAAAAAAGAATAAAAGAATTGTATGGCCTAACCCTTGGAAGTTTGTTAGATCCCCAGAGGAATATATAAATGATTACTAGCTCAAGACTGAGAATGAAAATTAGAATCTTCAATACTCTAGGATTTTACATGGAAGTGGCTGCATACAGGGTTTTGGCAGGAACCTCCAATACCCAAACCTGGGATGAGATAGTAGTATCATTTCTCCTTGCTCCACTACTACATGGTCGCACTATTTATGGCAGAAGCCTAAAAGAATCTTGTCTCAGTTGAAACCAAGGTGACAGACAGATAGAGGAAAACTAGTGCTTAATAGCTAAACTGGGTGATCACAAAAAGAAATGGTAGAACAGTGACCCAAGATATCTCAGGACTTCTAGAATTCTTATTAGGACCAGAGGAAGGGTAAAAAGTTCCAGAAAATATATGATATTGGTCTTGATAACTTGACAAAAAGAGCTCGAGGAGTTCCCTTCGTGGCTCAGTGGTTAACGAATTCAACTAAGAACCATGAGGTTGCGGGTTCGATCCCTGGCCTTGTTCAGTGCGTTAAGGATCCGGTGTTGCCGTGAGCTGTGGTGAAGGTTGCAGACGCGGCTCGGATCCCGCGTTGCTGTGGCTGTGGTGTAGGCCAGCAACTACAGCTCCTGTCAGACCCCTAGCCTGGGAACCTCCATACGCCGCGGAACTGGCTCTACATAAAGGCAAAAAGACAAAAAAAAAAAAAAAAAAGAGCTCGAACCTATTTAATCTGATATTGAAAATAAATATATTTGGCATTCCTGTATTTAGAGTATCACAGCAATGGGAAATTATTAAAGATCTTTCAGGAGAAATCTATTCAATCAGAGCTAAGAGTTCTGATTACACATTATTAAACCTTCAGTGGTAAATAGAACATATTAAAAAAGGAAAAATCATCATTGGAAGAATTTACTATATGGAGCCAAAATAAAAAAAGGGACAGCAACAGGAGAGGGAGGGAAGTAAACAATTCATTTTATGGACTATTAGCTGCGGTGCTGGATACTTCCATACATATCAACTATTTAAATTACTATAACCAGTCTTTGTGATATTATTATCCCTTTTCTTCAGATGAGAAAACTGAGCTTAGGCTAAGTAACTTATTAAGTCACACAACTAGTAATTAATAGAATCAGTCTATAAACCTGGTTAGTTTGACCACAGGGTTATTTACATTCTTTACAATGTTGAATGTAAAGAGGTGGTACGGTATGAATGTGAAATATACAAGAAAAAATTCTAAGACAAAGTAAATTATCAGAGAAGAAAGAGGTCAAATTTGACAGTCCAAAGTTAGTCTTGGGTGCCTAAGAATTTCGAGAAGGTATAGCTGAAGGGTAGGATGCAATGAAGTGACAGATGTGCAAGAAACAGCAAAAAACAGAAACTTTTCTTTGAAAACATTTTTGAAGGAAGACTACTACAATATCAACAATATTTAAACATAAGAATTTTCTAGAATTAGATATACCCCAGGTGAATTTAGCATAAATATGAGGTATAGCGGGCCAGGTACCAAAAAACTAGAGGGTTAACTTGTTGAGAATCAGCTCTGTGAAAAGGATCAAAAAGTGAAAGAATCCAGAAAAACAGCAAGGATAATACTGAAGCATTTTTCCACAACTTGACCATTTCAATAAATAAACTTTAAACTTGGAGTTCCCGTCGTGGCTCAGGAACCATGAGGACCAGGAACCGTGAGGTTGTGGGTTCAATCCCTGGCCTTGCTCAGTGGGTTAAGGATCTGGCATTGCCGTGAGCTGTGGTGTAGGTTGCAGACCCGGCTCGGATGCCGCGTTTCTGTGGCCGTTGTGTAGGCCGGCAGCTACAGCTCCTGTTAGACCCCTAGCCTGGGAACCTCCATATGCCACGGGTGTGGCCCTAGGTAAGGCAAAAAGACCAAAAAAAAAAAAAAAAAAAAAACTTTAAACTTAGTAGATTTAGCAAAAAACTTGGTGCCAATAAAAGCTAGTTCAGTGCATGTGGGAGAATAGCTCAGTGCATCTGAATAGGTCCTTGGGTGTGGAAGAAACAGACCCAGAAAGATTAAGTTATTGCCCATGAAAAGAAAAGATCTAGCTTCTGTCCATCTCTCTGTTCTCCTCTCCTAACATTCTCTGCTTCACTTCCTGAGCTCCTGTCACACAAGTCTTACTTCTGACTCTTAAAACACATCTAGTTTATTCCCTTTGCACCTTCGGTTCCTTCAGCTTAGAATGCTCTTCTTCCAAGTATTTACATAGCAGGCTCCTTAAATACCATCTCCATGGAAACAATTAATTTGACTAACATTTTCCTGTTAGTCAAATTAAAGTAGCTCTGCCCCCAGTTAACTCTCTATTGCTTTGAATGATTATGCTCAAAGCATGTACCACCACCTGTAATTATCTAATTATTTTGTCAAAGTGTCTACTGTCTCCCCCCCTCCCTAAAATATAAGTTTCCTTGCGAATAGGGTCAATGCCTGTCTTGTTCTCTCTTGTATCCCTAGTATCTACTAGGGCATGACACACAGTAGCATTCAATTTTAAAAATATTTTTAGAATGAGTGAATGAAAGAAGGTGAAATTAAAGCAGTACTGTTTCTAGGCATTGGATTTTGTGCCTTCATATGCATTATGCCATAAAAGCATTTAGAAACTTAACATACATATTCTACATCTAACATTACACTTTTCTTAAATATTTTTCTATTCCTGTATTTCTTCCCTTTTTTTTTCTTTTTTGTCTTTTTAGGCCCACACCTATGGAGGTTCCCAGGCTATGGGTCCAATCAGAACTATAGCTGCCGGCCTACACCACAGCCACAGCCACAGCAACAGCAACAGCAACACAGGATCCGAGCCTCACCTGCGACCTACACCGCAGCTCACAGCAATGCCAGATCCTTAACCCACTGAGCGAGGCTAGGGGTCAAACCCATGTCCTCACAGATGCTAGTTGGGTTCGTTAACTGCTGAGCCACAACAGAAACTCCCTATTCTTATATTTCTATACCATTTAATCTCACTTGTTTAATAACCTTGAAGTATATAATCTCACCTAGTAAAGATGTAATTATGTATACAGATCTTTGAAATTAGAGCATTTCAGAGACTTGAAGTAAAAATAAAAGAAAATGCAAACAAAACTTATTTACACACTGAGAAAGTGAAAGTTCTGAAGGTAAGAACTGGCCAATACTTAGGTAATCTGACAAAGCTTGAGGGGAAAGAATGAACATTGCACTGACTCCTTTCTCCCAAGTCTCACTACACTATTTTTATATTTTACTAACTGAACATGAATATCCTTTATTTCAAAGGATTCTATGTGTGGGTGTGATAAATCATCTTCAAGTTATTCTTTTAGTAGGATTAAAGTATCCTGGGGTCAGACACAGGATATCAAGAGCAATTTAAATTCAATTGGAACAACTTACAATGAAGATTTTTCTGTGTGTTTGTTGAAGTACTTGTAGACATTTTCTAAAATCTATATACTGTTATTGTTAATAACCCAGGAGAAGCATTTTGTATAAACGTGCTTTGCCTGTCAACAGGATGTTCAAACAGCCTGTTTAAATATAAATATCAAATTATTTAGAAATGGTATGCCATTCCTATATATTGCCTGTAGACATATAGTACCTATTTCTGTATCCTCTGTGTTTAAAGCAGAGAAAAATAGTTCATGTCCCAGAAAGGTGGTTGAAATGGTAGAGCTATTGGTTGCCTAAATTTTCTGGCAATGCAATATCCTTGAAGAGCTGGAGAAAACTTCTGAGACTTTTTTCCATTTCTTCTGGGGCCAAGTAGTAATATATGGCCACCCTGGGTGGGAAGTACGAACTGAAAGCTGGACTGAAAGTAAGTGACTGTGAAGAAACCTCAGGTCTTCTGAGACTTGGTCTCCTTATTGTCTTTACAATAAAGAATGAGGATTCTATGTTTTAGTTGAAATATGAGTTCAGGTAATAAGGTCAGGGCTTGATCACAACCTTGCAATGCTTTGAATGGTACCTCTGACACTTCTAAATTAAGCAGAAAAGCATAGTATTGAGATATACATATGACATACACAACATACAGAGTCAAGTGTTTGCTAAAGTACATACCAAAATATTACAGTTTATTAAAAAATGTAAACAACATACATTAATTCCTGGCCCAGGAATTTCAATATCCATGGGTGTGGCCAAAAACCCAAACAAACAAAAAACTAATGCCACAAAATCACAGTAGAGGAAAAAATTCTATGATTCCATACTTAAGAGTTTCATTTGTGAATTTTCTAGTGTCTAACTGTAGATGCCAAAACTACTTATAAAAATCTTTATAGTTTGTTTTAAATCTAACATGAATGAATAGCACAGTAGAAAATTTCCATAAGATGATGTTTCCTAAATTTGTTGTGTTATTATTGCTTTTACTCATTACACAAAAGCCATGACAGACATGATTAGGTAAAGATATCATCAGTTAATATTTTCTTAACAAAAATCTTAGACATGAAGTCAAACAATAAATGTTCAAGGCTGAAGTTTGCTACCTAGCTAACAAGACACTAAATGAGCATGACAGTAACTAAATCTTAAATTAAGTACACCCACAAACTGTTATTTTCATCTGTCTCCTAATGCAAGACTGCTCTAAGCTTTTTGTATGTTTTATCTCATAACACTAAAAGTAGACATCATTCTAGAAAATGAATGATGGTCATACAATCCCTTATCCAAAAACTCATGGGGTTATATTGTTAATGGAATTTCAAATCATTTGTCTACTAGTCTTTAAAACCAATTTTTTTTCTAAAATGACAATATAAAAAAACTAAAAATGCCACTGAATTATTGAGCATTCAGGCAGACTAAGGGATGTGACTGAACTGATGGTAAAGTGAAAAAATATGGTTTCATTACTGTCAAATCCATCTGTCACTAATTTTGTAATACAGACTGGGTAGTATTATAACTATTCTACTTTAATGATGAATTTTTAAATTTAGGAACTGACTATATTTCAAAAACAATAATGGACAATAAAATAATGCTGAACACATTTTTAGCAAACAGTAAAGATTATAGGCAATGGAGGAATAATACATAATGTCTTTCAATGTAGGAAATCTGTCTTTACTGGGAATTTGTTTTCTAAATTAAATTTATTAGCATGATTCTTAACACATTTTACTATAATTTCAAAGTTATATATTTCCATTGCTAAAATATAAAAACCTAATGTTAAAATACCTTTAAAATGTTTGTCTTTTATAAAATGGAACATATGTTAAACAAAAAAATTTAGATTTCAAATAATTTTCAGAGTCAATGAATTCTTAAGCCAGTTTATCTCAGTTGCTCTAAAAATTTAAAAATATTTCTGAATACAAAAATTCCAAATGTATTAATAAGCAAATCAACAGTGACGCTATAATATCTCAAATTCCTCATCTTTGTTCTAACTGCTACATAGGAATTAGAAAATATAGGAAATCAGAATTAAAATACATGAATCAATTAGTAAACACTGCACAACTAGATATTACATAGTAGAAGTATAGGTGTTTAGTGGACAAAAATAAATAAAGATAACTAATCTTATATACGGTTGTGAGTCTCAGTATTAGGCATAATGTAGGTACTCAGCATTTGTTGATGAAAAGAGGGAATCTGGAGGTCACAAGGAAAACCAATTTTAAAAGCTACAATGGGGAGTTCCCGTTGTGGCTCAGCGGTTAACGAACCGGACTAGCATCCATGAGGACACAAGTCCAATCCCTGGCCTCACTCAGTTAAGGATCCGGCGTTGCCGTGAGCTGTGGTGTAGGTCACAGATGTGGCTCGGATCCCATGTTGCCATGGCTGTGGCGCAGGCCCGCAGCTACAGCTCCAATTAGACCCCTAGCCTGGGAATCTCCATATGCCACAAGTGCGACCCTGGAAAAGGCAAAAAGACAAAAAATAAAACAAAATTTATATGGAAAGGAAAAGACTAGAATAACTAAAATAATTGTGAAGAATGACAATGAGAGGAATCACACTATTACTTTTAAGACTTACTACGTAGATGAAAGTAATCAAGACAGTGGTATTGGTACAGAGACACAGAGATCAATAAAACAGAATAAAGACTACAGACATGGACTCATACAGTTAGACACACTGAATTTTTGGCAAGGCATAAAAATAATTCAATCAAGAAGGGACAGTCTCTTTAACTATCCTTCTAACTATTTATTTATATGTATAAAAATGAACCTTGACCTAAACCTCACAATTTACACAAAAATTAACTCCAAATGGATCACAGATCTAGATGCAATATTATAGAGAACTCACCTATACTGTTGGTGGGAATGTAAACTGGTGTGACCACTATAGAGGACAGTATGGAGAGTCCTTAAAAAACTAAATATAGAACTGCCATATGATCCAGCGATCCCACTCCTGGGCATATATTGGAAAAAACCATAATTTGAAAAGACACACGCACCCCAATGTTCACTGCAGCAGTATTTACAACAGCTAAGTCATGGAAGCAACCTAAATGTCCACTGATAGAAATGGATAAAGAAGATGTGGTAAATATATACAATGGACTATTATACAGCCTTAAAAAAGAATGAAATAATGCCATTTGCAGCAACATGGATGAACCTAGAGATTATCATGCAGAGTGAAGTAAGTCAAAGACAAATATCATATGTATCACTTACATGTAGAATCTAATAAAAATGATACAAAAGAACTTATTTATAAAACAGAAACAGACTTCAAAACCAATCTCATGATTACCATAGGTAAAAATACTGGGGGAAGGAAGAATTGGAAGGGCGGGAATAACATATACACACTACTATACAAAATAAATGATTAACAAGAACCTCCTGTATAGCACAGAAAAATCTACTTAATAGTTTTTAATAACCTATATGGGAAAAAAGAATTGATATATTTATATATATGATTGAGTCACTTTGCTGTACACCTGAAACTAATACAGCATTTTAAGTCAACTACACTCTAATAAAAAAAATTTTAAAAAAATAAATGTAATACTATAAAAAATTTAGGAGAAACTCTTTATGACCTAAATCTAGGCAAAAAGTTCATAGATATGACAATGAAGTATAATCCAAAAAGAAAAAAGTCAGACTTTATCAAAATTAAGAACGTTTGCTCTGCTGAAAGAATGAAAAGCTAGTCATAAACTGGGAGGAAAAAAAATATCTGCAATCACGTTTGACATAGTAATTATATCTAGAACACATAAAGAACTCTCTAAACCCAACACTAAACAATTAGAAAATGAATAAAAACGTGCAGTTCCCGTTGTGGCTCAGCAGGAACAAACCTGACTAATACCCATGAGGATGCGGGTTCAATCCCTGGCCTCAGTTAAGGATCCAATGTTGCCATGAGCTGTTTGTGTAGGTTGCAGATGCAGCTCGGATCCAGTGTTGCTGTTGCTGTTGCTGTGGCATAGGCCCTGATTCAACCCCTAGCCTGGGAACTTCCATATACTGCACTTGCAGCACCAAAAACACAAAAAAAGAAAAGAGAATGCCCAAAAACGTAACCAAAGATACATGCATGGCAAATGGGCACATGAAAAGATGTTCAACACCATAAGCCATCACAGAAATGCAAATTAAAGCCACTGTGAGATACCACCACACATCTATTAGAATGGCTAAAATATGAAATCCTGACAATACTTTACTGGGTTTAATAAGTGTCCACTGAAAATTCATAGCCACCCAGAACCTCAGAATGTGATTTTATTTAGAAAGAGGGTCTTTGCAGATGTAATTAAGATGAGGTTATACTGGATTAGGATACACCCTAAATTTAATGACTGATCTCCATAAAAACCACGTGAACATAAATAAACACAGAGCAGATACATATAGAGAGGAAGACAGCCATATGAAGACAGAGGCAGAGACTGGGTTATGCTGCTACAACACAAGGCACTCCAAGGGTTACTGGTAACTACCAAAAGACAGAACAGACACACCAGGTGGTTTTTTCCTCAAAGTATGGCCCTGCCAACACTTTGATTTCTGACTTCTAACCTACATAACTGTAAGAGAATAAATTATCACCCGGTTTATGTAATCTGTTTTAGTAGCCGTAGGAAATGAACACAAATACCAACCAAGTACTAGTAAGGACATGAAGCAATAGGATCACTCACACACTGCTAATGGGAATGTGAAATGGTACTGTCACCTGGAAAACTGGTGGTTTCTTAAACAGTTAAACAAACACCACACAATTTAAAAATCACACTCCTGGGTAACTACCCAAACAAATTAGAACTTACATATACACAAAATCCTCTACATGAACGTTCATCATAAATTTATAATAGTAAAAAGGTAGAAAAACCACAAATATCCTTCAATGGGTAAATGGATAAACTGTGGGATATCCCCACAATGGCCTACCTAACATTTAGCAATAAAAAGGAATGAACTATTAAATACATGTAACAGTGTAGACGGATCTCGAGGGCATTATGCTGAGTGAAAAAAAAATCTCAAAAGGGAGCTCTCCCTTTGTGGTTCAGCGGGTTAAGGACTTGACTCGGTCTCCATGAGGATGTGGGGTTTGATCCCTAGCCTTGCTCAGTGGGTTAAGGATCTGGCATTGCCACAAGTTTTAGTGTAGGTCACTGGTGTAGACCTCAGCTGCAGCTCTGATTCAACTCCTGGCCCAGGAACCTTCATATGCCACAGGTGCAACCATAAAAAGAAAAAAAAAATCAAAAGGTTACATATTATCCCAATTATTAAATTACAGTGGTAGAGAATAGACTGGTGGCTGCCAAGGTTAGGGTTGGGGTATGCTTATACCAGGAGAGCATGCGAGAGTTTCTTTGGGAGTTCTATATTCCAATTGTGGTGATAGGTATATGAATTTATACATGTAACAAAATTTTGTAGAACTATACTGCAGAAGAAAATTTTAGGAGTGAACATAAAATTTTGTAAAATCCAAATAAGGTCCAAAGTTAGTAATAAACAGTATTGTACCAATATTAGTTTCTGGTTCTGATAATTATACTATGGCTATATAGTTCCCTCTTTCAATATCTTAACAAAATGTATATATACAGATGCAGGTAGTAACAAATTTTCATCCATTTGCACTCATATATGAATTTGGCTTTGGGCTTTTTACTCCTGTTATTTGAACTTACTTGTTGGGAGAAATGCATGCTTCAGAGCCTTGACAAAGAAAGCAGACTTGCCTCATCTTTTCTGATGACATCCAATTTATCAGTAACATATAGACAATTTTTGTTATTGGCGGAATCTGGGTAGAAAATATCTGTGAACTCTCTCTATACTATCTTTGCAATTTCAATTGAGTTTAAATTATTTCAAAATAAGCTTTAAAATTATTTTTTATTTTTACTTTATTATAACCCTCCACCCACAACCCAAAGTTGTGGTACAATTATACTGCAGGATGGAGGAAGTGGTAGATTGTTAAATCTTTACGTTCTAGAATAGGAAACAAAGATTTTAAAATTGAAAAAGCATGAAACAGCAACACAAATATTCTTTGGAGACAGAGAGGTAAATCCCAGAAGAAACAACTTAAAGTAAAATTTTAATTGGTTGGTTCAGTTGGATAAAGTGTTAGCGTAAGATCATGGACTCAAAGCCCAGTGCAGGCTCTGCCATATTCCATGGACTCAAAAATGCACCCTCAATCCTAGGCAGTAGATTTAAACACACATTAAACTCATTACAAAGAGAACCAAGAAAAAGAGTTTAAATGGGTCAATACAATGCATCATCACTACATCAACAGAATCCGAAGCTTCCTTAAAAAAGCCATATAGACAGTAAGCTAATAACAATTTTTATACATTATGGATAATAATTTATATTGACAAGCTGAAACTAGTTTCTCCTGTAATTTAAAATGAGATAGTAAGCAATAATTTTTACCATACAATGAATTAAATATACCTTTAATGTACTCTCTTCCTTTAGTATAGCTTATCTTTGAAGTTCTGCTGAATTTTAGTTGCCATAACAACCTGAGTAAACCCTTTATTGCTGTAGATATCTGAAACTATTTATAAATGCAACAGCTGGATCTGCCCAGCTAGCTTCTTTGATAAGACATAAAGGCAGTTTTCATTTGCTCTGAGTTAACTTGAGAAAAAATGTCAGGGACCATAAAAAGTAAAAAATTTAAAAATATATTGGAGCTCTCACTGTGGCTCAGTGGGTTAGGAACTCAACAGTGTTCGCGAGGATGCAGGTTTGATCCCTGGCCTTGCTCAGTGGGTTAAGGATCCAGCATTGCCAAGAGTTGTGGCATAGGTCACAGATGTGGCTCACATCTGGCTAGGATCTGGCATTGCTGTGGCTGTGGCATAGGCCTACAGCTGCAGCTCCAATTTTACCCCTAGCCAGAGAACTTCCATATGCCACAGGTACGGCCAAAACACAAAAAAAAAATTAAAAATATACTATAAAGATACAGAATAAGTCAGAAATGCCTGCTTTATTGTTTCCTGAATATCAAATAAACAAAACGCTTTCTAAACTGTCCACTTTTTTTTAAATTTAAATATGCTTATTCCCTTTTTTTTTTCTTTTTACGGCCTTACCCGCGCGGCATATGGAAATTCCCAGGCTAGGAGTCAAATTGGAGCTGTAGCAGCAGGTCTACACCACAGCCACAGAAACATGGGATCTGAGTCACATCTGGGACCTACACCACAGCTCATGACAATGCTAGATCCTTAATCCACGGAGCAAGGCCAGAGATCAAACCCGCATTCTCACGGATACTACTCTGGTTACTGCTGAGCCACAAGTGGAACTCCTGCTTAGGTACTTTAAATTAATTTCTTTTTCTCCACAGTTAAAAATTAAAGACAATACAGAAAGAAGTAAACACTGCTATTTATATAAAACAACACTTAGCAGCAGCTAAGGCAAACTAAATTAATTGAGAAAAGTAGAACAGGAATTCCCATTGTGGCTCAATGGTTAACGAACCTGACTAGTATCCATGAGGACACAGGTTTGATCCCTGGCCTTGTTGGTTAAGAATCCAGCATTGCCATGAGCTGTGGTGTAGGTCGCCGATGTGGCTCTGATCTGGTGTTGCTGTGGCTGTGGCAAAGGCCGGCAGCTACAGCTCTGATTCAGCCCCTAGCCTGGGAACTTCCATACGTTGCAGGTGCAGCTCGAAAAGACCAAAAAAAAAAAAAAAAATTAAAGTAGAACAAATTATTTATAGCTGAGTCTTTTTTCTTTTTAAAATGACTGTATTGATTCCATTAAAATGACTAATAATGATACAACTGGAGAAACGCATACCTTCCTTTATAATGAGTTTTTGAATACACACAATTTAAAAATAAAAGGTTTAGATGCAACTAGAGATTCTCATACTAAGTGAAGTAAAAAAGAGAAAGACAAATACCATCTATATCACTTATATGTGGAATCTAAAATACGGCACAAATCAACCTACCATTAACAGAATAGAAACGGACTCACAGACATGGAGAACAGACTTGGTTGCCAAGGGGAAGGAGGAAGGAGTGGAATGGACTGGGAGTTTGGAGTTAGCAGATCCAAACAATTACATTTAGAATGGATGGGTATGGAGTTCCCGTCGTGGCGCAGTGGTTAACGAATCCGACTAGGAACCATGAGGTTGCGGGTTCGATCCCTGCCCTTGCTCAGTGGGTTAACGACCCGACGTTGCCGTGAGCTGTGGTGTAGGTTGCAGACGCGGCTCGGATCCTGCGTTGCTGTGGCTGCGGCGCAGGCCAGTGGCCACAGCTCCGATTAGACCCCTAGCCCGGGAACCTCCACATGCCGCAGGTGCGGCCATAAAATGACAAAAGGCAAAAAAAAAAAAAAAAAAAATAGAATGGATGGGTAGTGAAGTCCTACTGTATAGCACAGGGAACTGTGTCCAGTCTCTTGGGATAGAATATGATGGGTGATGATATGAGAAGAAGAATATATATACATATATATGTATACATATACATATGTATGTATATATATACATACATATATGTGTGTGTGTGTGTGTGTGTATATATATATATATGACTGGGTCATTGTGCTGCACAGCAGAAACTGGTACAACATTGTAAATCAACTATAATTTTAAAAAGTAAATAAAATAAATAAAAGGTTTATTCTGCAGCATGTAGCAGCCAATTAGTAGCTTCTTAGATAGGATCTGTGCCCTTGCCACATAGGCTCACAAAGGGTTGACTCAATAAATCACTCAGGTTAAGACTGCTACATTTAGGGAGTTCCCATTGTGGATAAGCGGTAACGAACCCAACTATTACCCATGAGGAGGTGGGTTCAAATCCCTGGCCTCGCTCAGTGGGTTAAGGATCCAGCATTGCTGTGACCTGTGGTGTAGGTCACAGATGCAGCTTGGATCCAGTGTTTCTGTTGCTGTGGCATAGGCCAGCAGCTACAGTTCCGACCTGACCCCTAGCCTGGGAATTTCCATATGCTGCACCTGCAGCCCTAAAAAGACAAAAAAAAGACTGCTACATTTAGAACAACTTATGGTTTTAACTCACAGGAAAAAGGAAGTTTTAAATTACATATAAATAATTCCATCCATGTTGCTGCAAATGGCATTATTTTATTCTTTTTTATGGCTGAGTAGTATTTCATTGTGTATATGTACCACATCTTCCTAATCCAATCATCTGTTGATGGACATTTGGGTTGTTTCCACGTCTTGGCTATTGTGAATAGTGCTGCAATGAACATGCGTGTGCAGGTGTCTTTTTCAAGGAAAGTTTTGTCCGGGTATATGCCCAAGAGTGGGATTGCTGGGTCATATGGTAGTTCTATGTATAGTTTTCTAAGGTACCTTCATACTGTTTTCCATAGTGGTTGTACCAGCTTACATTCCCACCAAAAGTGCAGAAGAGTTCCCTTTTCTCCCCATCCCCTCCAGCAACTGTTGTTTGTGGACTTGTTAATGATGGCCATTCTCACTGGTGTGAGGTGGTATCTCGTAGAAGTTTTGATTTGCATTTCTCTAATCATCAGTGATGTTGAGCATTTTTTCATGTGCTTGATGGCCATCTGCATCTCTTCTTTGGAGAACTGTCTGTTTAGGGCCTTTGCCCATTTTTCAATGGGGTTGTTGTTTTTTTTGCTGTTGAGCTGCATAAGTTGTTTATATATTTTTGAGATTAGGCCCTTGTCAGTTGCATCATTTGACACTATTTTCTCCCATCCTGTAAGTTGTCTTTTAGTTTTCTTTTTGGTTTCCTTTGCTGTGCAAAAGCCTGTCAGCTTGATTAGGTCCCATTGGCTGATCTTTGCTTTTATTTCTGTTGCTTTGGGAGACTGACCTGAGAAACCATTTGTAAGGTTGATGTCAGAGAATGTTTTGCCAATGTTTTCTTCCAGGAGTTTAATGGTATCTTGTCTTATACTTAAGTCTTTAATCCATTTAGAGTTTATTGAACCTGTATGCAGAAAAGAAAATCAAGGACTTGGAGAACAGACTTGCGGTTGCCAAAAGGGTGGGGGAGGGAATGGGATGGTAGGGGGGGTCTGGGGTTAATAGTTGTAGATTGTTGCCTCTGGGCTGGAAAAGCAAGGAGATCCTACTGTATAGCACTGGGAACTATGTCTAGCCACTTGTGATGTGTAACCCTGTCACCACACTGTACAGCTGTGTATAATGTACAAAAAAAAAAGAATAAAGTCTAAAACTTCAAAAAAAATAAATAAATAAAATAAAATCCCTTAGAGGGAAAAATAAATAAATAAAATAAATAAATAAATTACGTATAAATAAATTTATTGGCCGGTAACTGTTACATACATGTTCTACCCTGGATTGAAGTTTTCATCTATGTGCTCATCTCTTTTCAAATCACTTTCTCCAATGATAATGTGTATTTTGTTTGTTTTGTTGTTTGTTTTTGTCTTTTTGCTTTTTCTAGGGCTGCACCGCGGCATATGGAGGTTCCCAAGCTAGGGGTCTAACAGGAACTGTAGCTGCCGGCCTACACCACAGCCACAGCAACGCGGGATCCGAGCCGCATCTGCAACCTACACCACAGCTCACGGCAAAGCCAGATCCTTAACCCACTGAGCGAGGCCAAGGATCGAACCCGCAACCTCATGGTTCCTAGTCGGATTCGTTCACCACTGAGCCATGACGGGAACTCTGATAATGTGTATGTTTTAAAAGTAAATACATGGGGAGTTCCCATAGTGGCTTAGTGTTTAACGAATCCGACTAGGAACCATGAGGTTGCGGGTTCGATCCCTGGCCTTGCTCAGTGGGTTAAGGATCCGGCGTTGCCGTTAGCTGTGGTGTAGGTCGCAGATGCGGCTCGGATCCCACGTTGCTGTGGCTGTGGTGCAGGCTGGCAGCTACAGCTCCTGTTAGACGCCTAGCCTGGGAACCTCCATATGCCGCGGGTGCAGCCCTAGAAAAGGCAAAAAGACAAAAAAAAAAAAAGTAAATACAGTAATCTTATACATCGGTATGTTGGAGGACAGTCTATTATAGTGTGCATGAAAATTAAATTTCCACCCTGTCTATATTTAATCTAACCTATGCTTAATTTTACAATAATGAAATGTACAAAAGCCAATTTCCTAAGGAAATAAAATTAAGAACTAAATAACAGGCAATCCAAAAAACAGCAAAAATATTACCTCCAAGTTTCAAAGGTTAACAACAGATGCATAAGAACTATTCTCCTATATCCATTTGTTTTATTTTGATACATAACATTGCCAATTAGTAAATGAGGCCTTTTCCCTTTCACCTAAATCTTTTGGAAAATAGTGTAATTACAATCCAGAGAAACCATTCCTGTGCCTAGAATTTCAAGTAAGCCTTCCTTTCATGCAAGTACTCAAGGGATTATTTTCCAGTTACTTTTATAGTTCCCTTTCTGCCCCTTCCATTCCTTGAACAACTAATCAGAAGTGCCCATTCCTTGAACAACTAATCAGAAGTGCTTACATGGCAGAAATAAGTCCATTTAAGCTTCTCTTCAACTAGACAGAATTTTCCTTGGGTGACAAAAATGAGGTTAAGACTTTATTCTTATATTTTACCCATACAATTTAAAAGGTGCTCCCACATAAGCTGTATTATCTGGTGTACAAGTAATGCGTTGACACAGGTAAGAGAGATATTATTCTCATTTTGAAAATCAGAGAAAAATCAGGTTAGAAGGGTTTTTGCCCTAGAAGAGCAGGAATAATCAGAACTCAGCTAATCTGACATATTCTTTTCACATTTTGCTGCCTCCCTATTTTAAGTGACGAGAAGGAGAGACTGATTTGGCAGCCTATAGTTGTTACAGACCCTGAACAAGAGAATCAATTACAATCTATATTGTTCAACAGCAAGTCCTAGCAGAATGGCAGACCTGTCTGTACCATAGCTTTATCAACCAGGGGCTTAAACTTATGCTTGTTATAATTACAATTTCCCTTAAGAAAAAAAAGGGCAAAAAAAGAAAGCACATTGTATTCCAGAGAAGAACCACCTATTAGACCCAAACTTTCACATTTTCTATTCATGGTCAGTGTTTAGAGTAGGAATTATCTCAATCAAAGAGCAAGTTACAAATGCCTGTGGGTTACATCTTTAAGAATGTGAATATACTCTATTTTTAGGGAACACTTAGATCCTAGTATGAGGCCAGAACAGAAGGGAAATAGAAAAATGTTCCAACTTTGACATTCTTCTTACCAGATAACAATATGGCAAACACCTTTAAGTTGTTCTAATCCTAATTATCAGCTAAATCCATAACAAAATCAGGAGCAAGCTCTTATCCACAGTTAAAAAAGGAGAGACTGGGGAGAGAGGAGGAGGGGAGAGAGATAGGAGGTGGGGAGAGAGGGAGAGGGAGAGGGAGAGGGAGA
>PVHT020001179.1:1371981-1387522 GCA_004024745.2 Catagonus wagneri
ACCCGGGAGGTATGGGGTTGCTTCTATCACGTAATCGCCCCTCCTACCTCTTGATGTGGTCTCCGCTGTGTCTTCTGGAGCAGAGTATCTTTTTTGGAAGTTTACAGTCCATTTGGTTGAAGGTTGCTCGGCATTTGGTTGTATTTTTGCTGTTATTTGGGAGAGAAGTTGAGCTCCAGTCCTTCTATTCCGCCATCTTCCACCCTTGGGATATCCGGATGGGATGCAACAGGAGCTTGCAGCTCCTACCCCGGCCACGTGGGAGCCTCAAGGAACACCTCGTGGAGCTGAGGTGTTCATTGTAGCCCTCAGAAGCGCTCTCTTCCCACTGCTCTTTGTAGGGGCTCCACTAGGGCAGCCTTCGGGGGCAGCCATCTATGGTCAACGCCTACTCACCAGGCGCCTTGCTCCCCCAAGTCTACGTGAAAAAGCAGAACCTCGTGTGTATGACACGTGAGGTAGAAACCACCTGCCTCGGGCAGGGAGGATCCGGTCATTCCTTAGAGGTGGTGGTGGGGAGGTGCGGGGGATGGGGTCAAATGCTAGAGGACACAAGCAGTCAGAACTCCCCATGTTGCTATAAATGTTGGTAATTCGTTCCTTTTAATGGCTGAGTAACATTCCATTGTGTGCATGTACCATATCTTCCCTATCCACTCTTCTGTCGATGGGCATTTAGGGTGTTTCCATGACCTGGCTATTGCATAGAGTGCTGCAATGAACACTGGAGTACATGTGTCTTTTCGAGCCATGGTTTCTGGTGGATAGATGCCCGGGATTCCTGGATCAAATGGTAATTCTATTTTGAGTTTTCTGAGGAATCGCCATACTGTTTTCCACAGTGGCTGCACCAATTTGCATTCCCACCAACAGTGTAATAGGGTTCCTTTTTCTGCACACCCTCTCCAGCACTTATTGTTTGTAGACTTTTTGATGATGGCCATTCTGGCCGGTGTAAGGTGGTACCTCATAGTGGTTTTGATTTGCATTTCTCTAATGAGGAGCGATGCTGAACATCTTTTCATGTGTTTATTTGCCATTCTTGCAAATAACTTTAAACGCAACCAAAAATAAAATGGATAGAAGGGTCATAAATGGATAAAACATGATAAAGCAAATACAGCAAAAATGTTAATTGTAGAATCAAAGTTGTGGTGTCAAATGACAAGGACTTAATCTCTAAAATATACAAACAACTTATACAGCTCAACAGCAAAAAAGCCAACAACCCAATTGAAAAATGGGCAAAAGACCTGAATAGACATTTCTCCAAAGAAGATATACAGATGGCCAAAAAGCACATGAAAAAATGCTCAAAATCACTGATTATTAGAGAAATGCAGATCAAAACTACCACGAGAGGAGTTCCTGTTGTAGCTCAGCAGAAACAAATCTGACTAGGAACCATGAGGTTGCGGGTTTGATCCCTGGCCTCACTCAGTGGGTTAAGGATCCGGTGTTGCCATGAGCTGTAATGTAGGTTGCAGATGCAGCTCGGATCTGGCATTGCTGTGGCTGTGGTGGAGGCCAGCTCCGACTGGACCCTTAGCCTGGGAACCTCCATATGCCGTGAGTGCTGCTCTAGATAAACAAAAAAAAAAAAACAGCCCTCATTAATAAGTCCACAAATAACAAATGCTGGAGGGGGTGTGGAGAAAAGGGAACCCTCCTGCACTGTTGGTGGGAATGTAAGCTGGTACAACCACTATGGAAAACAGTATGAAGGTAGCTTAGAAAACTATACATAGAACTACCATATGACTGAGCAATCCCACTCTTGGGCATATATCCAGAGAAAACTTTCCTTGAAATGGACACATGCACCCCTATGTTCATTGCAGCACGATTCACAATAGCCAAAACAACCTAAATGTCCATCGACAGATAAGTGGGTTAAGAAGATGTGGTATATATACACAATGGAATACTGTTCAGCTACAAAAAAGAATAAAATAATGCCATTTGCAGCAACATGGATGGAACCAGAGACTCTCATACTGAGTGAAGTAAGTCAGAAAGAGAAAGACGAATACCATACAATTTCACTTATAACTGGAATCTAATATACAACACAAATGAACCTTTCCACAGAAAAGAAAATTGGAGAATAGATTTGTGGTTGCCAAGGGGAAGGAGGAGGGAGTGGGGTGGACTGGGAACTTGGGGTTAATAGATGCAAACTATTGCCTTTGGAACGGATAGGGAATGAGATCCTGCTGTTATAGCACTGGGAACTATGTCTAGTCACTTGTGATGGAGCCTGATAATATGAGAAAAAAGAATCTATACATGTATGTGTAACTGGGTCACCATTCTGTACAGCAGAAAATTGACAGAACACTGTAAACTAGCTATAATGAAAAAAAATAAAAATCATTATATAAAAAAAAAGTCGTGGGTGTTTACTGTTCAATTCCTTCTACTTTTCTGTGTGTTTGAAAAAATTTATATAAATGTTGGAGAAAAAACAAAAACAAAAGTAAATGGTAGTTCTCTTGTGGTGAAGCAAGGATCCAGAATTGTCACTGCCATGGCTCAGGTCACCACTGACGCAGGTTTGATCCCTGACCTAGGAACTGCCACAAGCCACCAGTGCGGCAAAAAAAAAAAAAATTATATTGAATCAAAAGATAAAAGTCAACGTCAAGTTAAAGTGCTACAGCAAATCAAAAGTTAAAGAATTGTCGAAAGCATTCATTTAACATTTTAAACCTTCTAAACTTTAACACAAGCTGAATGACTATACTCAGTTTAAGACTGATCTAGACTCGATCTTAAGACTTATAAAAATATTCAATTTAAACATAAAACTTCAAACTCAAGAATAATCGTGTCGAAAAATAACAATATTTTATTATGAAACCAAGCTGTGATAGCGAATATTTCAATTGTGATAATCTGAGGTATGATAACAAGAAAGAAAATCTTAGATGATTTAAAGTATAGGGGAGTTCCCTGATGGCCTAGATGTTAACGACTCAGCACTGTCACTACCGTGGCTCAGGTTCAGTCCCTGGCCCTGGAATTTCTACATGCAGCCACCCGAAAAAAGAAATTGTAATGTAGTATATAGTTAGTTTATAATCAAGTACAAAATTCTACTTATTGAAAATGGACAAATGTTAATAACTAGTAGTTATAAAACTGTACAGATTTAACCAAATAATATTGTTCTATAACATAAAATTTACACTCCAGATCTTAGGTATAGTTTGCTTAACTTTATCACTTTATAAAATTACAGAATTAAATACGTATTTTATAAAAGCATTTAAAATAAATGATGTTAATGTATTATGTGCAATAGTGCATACATATGTACACTATTATATCTATCTATATATATACATAAAGAGAGAGAGAAAAAACAAGGGTTTGAGTTTAAAAGATGAAAGGAGTTAGGAAATCAGGAAAGTTCAAGACGAAAAAATAAAAAGTTCAAATGGTTTTAAAAAAGATGACAAAAGTATCTGCCAAGCCAATGTAATTATTAAACATCCACTAAAAAGGTAGCAAAATGCATGCAAAGCAAAATAAAAGCTCAGAGAAGAGAAATATAACAAAATTGGAATCTTTCAGGAACTTTTCAGAGAGGAAACAGTCTCACAGTGGCTCCCAAAAGATATATATAAAAGCAGAAAGGAGAGGAAAAGCTACTCAAGGGAAGGGGAAAGATGCATGCAAAGAATGATACAAAGGTGGGAGTAAGTAAGGTGTTGTGGGGAAGAAGCAGGCAAGGAAGCAGTGATAGGTATAACCTAAGTAGAGAATTACTTCCTGGACTATACTAAAATGAAATTAGGCAGACAGTTCATGTGGGGAATAATGGAAAATAAAATAGGTAAGTGTTACAGAGGATAAAAAAAAAAGAAAAGACTTCGTCTAGCTTTAGTTTTCTCCCTATAAGCAGTAGGCCCACTTCCGTACTCCCTGGCAACAGTCCCTTTCATCATCTGCCTAACTTCATCTGTGTATGTAAGGATATCTAACTGAAGCATGAAAAATTAGGTTACTTGATAAATTGAGCATACTGAATTAGATAAACAATAATGCTTATTGAATATATGAACTAGGCAACAGGATCACATCAGGAGAAGGCAATAGGATCACATCTAGACGTCATCTAAGTAGAAAAAATGAGAATAAGAGGTCTTTTGTTCAGTCAGCAGTAGATGTCAAGTTAGCAAGAAAGGCACTACCGGATCATAGCTAATTCTTCTGATTAAACATCCCACACACTGAGACAGAGACATTAGTTGGTGAATTTTGCAGAGTTCCTGGGATTACCTCAAAGACACATGATGAAAGTAATATAAATTTAACCTACTACTAGAGAAAAGAATATAAGCAGAAAAACAACTGGAAATGCATAAAAATGAAGATCCGAACTAAGGTAGTTGCAATAAGAAGAGAGAATCTAAGACACACTTCAAAAAAAAAAAAAAAAAAGAATGTAGAATGAAAGTAGGGATGGATGAGAAGACTGTGAGCTTTTAGAAATTCTAAAAAGGTGCCTTTTTTTTTTTTTTTTTTTTTTTTTTTGCTTTTTAGGGCCGCACCAGCAGCATATGGAAGTCCCCAGGCCAGGGGTCGAATTGGAGTTGCAGCTGCCAGCCTTCATCACAGTCACAGCAACATAGGATTCTTACACTGAGAGAGGCCAGGGATCAAACCCCCATCCTCCTGGATTCTAGTTGAGATGGTTAACCACTGAGTCATGAAGGGTACTCCCTAAAGAGGTGCTATTTGATGAGGATGCTCTGAAATGAAAAGTGATCATGTTTCCTAATGCATCTTTTGGAAATATGAGCTTGAGCTTTAGTGAGAATATGAAGCTGTAGCAGTCTATCACCATAAAAGAAAGGTCATTTAATTGCTTTTACTAAGCCATCTTGCAGTTCAAAACAGATGTATATTGTATGTTAGGTTTGATAGTTCATTTTGTCTTTTGTTATGAAAATTCTCAGTTTTGAGGATATGAAAGCAATTGAAGCATCAGCCACCTCATTATTAGGATTAATTCAGTTGATCTGGCTGGTTAGGTAAGCTCTAAGTCATTGGCCAAGAGCAAACTTACCAAAACAAATTTACCTAAAGGCCAATTCACTGAATTCACCTTAAGTCTTTGGTTGATTTGAGCTTATAACAGCATTTAAGGGAATGTTCATTTGTTTGCCCTCACCATTAATGTCACCAGAGACGAAGAGCACAGAAAGGAAGAGGACTAGGCCTAAAGTCTCCAAATTCTTCACTGATAAAGAATACATTCATTGCAATTATATTCCTGAATATGAAATTTTTTCTTTGTCCACCTCAACAGTAGCAAGGAACTGGAGAAGAAATAAATTGAACATTCTTTTAAATGTTAAGAAGAATATGAAAACCAATCAACTAACTCCAGCTAAAAAGAAACAAATTCAGATAATGATATTTGGTGAAATGGATTTCTTCTGTTAAGAATATGTACCCTTCTTGGAGTTCCTGTCGTAGAGCAGTGGAAATGAATCTGACTAATATCCATGAGGACACAGGTCGATCCCTGGCCTCCCTTAGTGAGTTAAGGATCCAGCATTGCTGTGAGCGGTGGTGTAGGTCACAGATGCGGCTCGGATCCCACGTTGCTGTGGCTGTGGTGTAGGCCAGCAGCTAGAGCTCTGATTCAACCCCTAAGCCTGGGAATTTCTATATGCTGCTGTGGCGGCCCTAAAAAGACAAAAAAAAAAAAAAAAAGTACCCTTCTTCTCTCACAATTACATGTGAATCCCTCTTGAAGCTACATCTTGATGAAAGGGTACTATTTCACCAGACTGAAGAGGCTCATTCATCTGTCTAGGGCATACAAATTACTCTTGTTGCCATCTTTTTCTTATTTTTCCTTTTTTAAAATTTTATGGCCATACTCAAGTACATGGAAGTTCTTGAACCAAGAACTGAATGAATCCAAGCCACAGCTGCAACCTATGCTGCAGCTATAGCAAAACTGGATCCTTAACCCACTGCACCAGGCCCTGGATAGAACTTGCACCTCCACAGCAACCCAAGCCACTGCAGTCAGATTCTTAACCCACTGTGCCACAGCAGGAACTCCTTAGTCACCATCTTAAGGAAAGAGTCGCTTTGGATGAAAATCAAGGAAAGAAACTTTATGTAGTTTGATGTGCTGAAAGACTGCAAAAATAGAAAGCCGGAACAAGAGTTTCTATAAAGAACTGGCATTTTCATGCTTTAAAGAAAACTGTTACCTCTGAACATAGCAGTGCCACTTATTGTTTATTCCAGACTATTAGCATTTCAAAATTATTCTTTTCATATGTCATTTTATTTTTATAATTCTACCATATTATTTTATTTCTGTAATTCTTAATATTCAGGCTAGAGCAATCATTATGAGTTACAGATAATTATTTCAAATATTAAACACATTTAATAATTCTATAATTAAAATAACTACTTACAGATGAAGCACTAATAATTAAATGTACATTATATAGAACTTAGATGTCTTTTTTTTGTTTTGGTTGCAGCACATAATGGCTTGATGTGGGATCTTAGCTCTCAGACCAAGAATCGAACCCGGGCTGCAGCAGTGAAAGCACTGAGTCTTAACCACGAGACCACCAGGGAACTCTCAGGAGTTAGATATCTCAATCAGAAATGCTATTGTGTATATTCTCCCCCAAATACTAAAACATATCTTTAACACATCAGGATATTTTGATTTACATTTAAGTATTGAAGATTTTTAATTCATTTCCATTTTCTTTCTTTCCCTTTTTTTTTTTTTTTAAGGCTGCACTTATGGCATACAAAAGTTCCCAGGATAGGGGTCAAATCAGAGCTACAGCTGAGGCCTACACCACAGCCATGGCAACACTGGATCTAAGACACAACGGCAACCTACGTCACAACTTGGGGCAGCACTGGATCTTTAACCCACTGAGCAAGGCCATGGATAGAACCTATAACTTCACAGAGACAACACTGGATCCTTAACCCACTGAGCCATAATGGGAAGGCCCCCATATTCCTTTTTATTGCAATGAGTCAAGAAACAACTTCTCTGTTAATTATCTATGCTCTCCCTTTGGAACAGCAAACACTACACAAATGGAAGAAATATAAAATGATTAGTTCATGGGCTTCAAGAATAACAAATTATTAAATCTATACAGAAAAATAAGTGTTGATTTCCTCTTAAAAAAACAAATTTGGGGCCAATAATGCATTTGCAGTTAACAAGTCTACACTGTACTCAGAGAATTTCTGCACAAAATACCTAATCTAATACAGCCTACGCTTGTAAGAATCTTGCCATTATAACTGTTTATGTCCAACCTAGGAATCAGTGGGGTTTTGGAGCCACACAGCCTGTATGTCTTTTTTTTTTTTTTTGGCCACGCCCACAGATAAGGAAATTCCTGGACCAGTAATCAAACCCATGCCGCAGCAGGGACCCAAGCAGCTGCAGTGACAACACCAGATACTTAGCCTGCTGCACCGTAAGAGAACTACCTGTACGTCATTTTTGCCATTTATTAGTTATACAACTTTGGATAAGTTATCAAACTTTGGCCTTGAATACCTTATCTAATAGAATTTGTAGGAGAATTAAACACAACTACACACACAAACTATTTGTCACACTATCTGAACTACAGATATCAGTTGCTACTGTTATACTAAATGAGCCAACAATAACAACACACATGACACAGATTTCCTCAAAATCAAAATTATATACTTAGTCTCTAGTTGATTTTAATATATGTTTGCAAGAAATCCTTCCAGAAAATTATCTGAGGAAATTATGCTACAGGAGGCTAACAGGTTATACACAAAGATTATAGTTACAATGTTATTTAAATAATTAAAAAATTACAGTAAATCCAATACTTAAAATTAGGGATTGATTAAATCATGTATAGCCTACAGAAAGAATATTTAGGCAACAACAAAAAATAATTTGGAAATCTATACAGCAACATAGACAGTATGTATCATACACATATTAAGTGCAAAAGTGTATAATTAATATGTTATGACTGCAACTCTATAACATGTATATGTTTATGAGGTGAGAACTAGAAAAGAATACACAAAATAGTAAAGTTGTGCAAGGGTGGTAGAAATGCTTTCTCTCTTATCGCCATAGCTTTTTTTTTTTTTTTTTTTTTTTTGGCTAAGGTTCTTAGGCCAGGGACTGAATCCAAGCCACAGCTGAGGCAATGCCAGATCCTTAACCTGCTGTGCCAGGTTGAAACCCTCACCATGGCAGAGACAACGCTGGATCCTTACCCCACCATGCCACAGCAGAAACTCGTTCCATGGCTTTTAAACTAACTTTTAATAAAAATAAAAGTTACACTGCTGAAGAATTTGAATGTTAAGACAATTCAATGAGGAAAACAACAGTTTTTTCAATAAATGGTTCTAGGACAACTGGATGTAAAAGAATGTGGACCCTTACCCCTGACATATACAAAAATTCATTCAAAGTAGAACACGGAACAAAATGTAAAAGCTAAAGCTATAAAACCTTTAGGAGAAAACATAGGAGTAAATCTGTGTGACCTTAAGTTAGACAACACCAAAATCAAAGTGATAAAAGAAAAAATACAGGCATACCTCATTTTGTTGTACTTTGCTTTATGGCATTTCCCAGATATTGCTTATTTTTACAAACTAAAAGTTTGTACCAACCATGTTTGAGTCAAGCAAATCTACCAGGGCCATTTTTCCAACAGCTTTTGCTAATTTTGTATCACTGTGTCACATTCTGAAAGTTCTTGCAATATTTCATTATTATCATGTTATGGTCTATGATCAGTGATCTTTGATGTTGCTATTGTAATTGTTTTGGAGTACCATGAACCACCCCATAGAAGACAGGAAACTTAAACGCTGTGGTTGTGCAAGTTATGAATGCTCTAACTGGCTGGTCCCCTCTCTCCTCCCTCTCCTTGTGCCTCCTTATCCCATGGAGATTTGAGAATACTGAAATTAGGCGAAATAATAACCCTGCAATAGCCTCTAAAACCCTAGGGCCCTTAAGAATTATGCCAAACCTGTCCTGCCTATTCTCTATAAATGGAACAACAAAGCCTGGATGACAACACACCTGTTTACAACACGGGTTACTGAATATTTTAAGCCCACTGTTGGGACCTATGGCTCAGAAAAAAAAGATTCCTTTTAAAACATGGCTGCTCTTTGACAATGTACCTGGGTCACCCAATAATTCTGATAGAAATGTACACTATTAATGTTATTTTCTTGTTTGCTAACGCATATCCTTGCTGCAGCCCATGGACCAAGGAGTATGTTCTGTCAAATCTTACTACTTAAAAAACACATTTTGGGAGTTCCCGTCGTGGCTCAGGAGTTAACGAATCCAACTAGGAACCATGAGGTTGTGGGTTCGATCCCTGGCTTTGCTCAGTGGGTCAAGGATCTGGCGTTGCCATGAGCTGCAGTGTAGGTTGCAGATACGTTTCGGATCTGGCCTTGTTGCAGCTGTGGCTGTGGTGTAGGCCAGCAGTTATAGCTCTGATTAGAGCCCTAGCCTGGGAACTTCCATATGTCACAAGTGTGACCCTTAAAAAAAAAAAAAGGACACAAGAGAAGAGCATAAAAAAGTGTGGGTGAGGGCCTACAAAAACAAATCCAAAACAACTAACAAAATGGCAATATATACATTATCAATAAGGTCCATAAATGTTATTGGATTAAATGCTCCAACCAAGAGTTCCCACTGTGGCCCAGCAGTAAGGAACCCAACTAGTATCCGTAAGGACACGGGTTTGATCCCTGGCCTCGATCAGTAGGCTGAGGATGTGACATTGCCATGAGCTGTGGTATAGGTCACAGACATGGCTCAGATCCTGCATTGCTGTGGCTGTGGCACATGCTGGCAGCTACAGCTCTGATTCGACCCCTAGCCTGGGAAATTCTATATGCCATGGGTGCCGCCCTAAAAAGATAAAATAAATAAATAAATAAAATGCCCCAACCAAAAGACACAGACTGGCTGAATGGATACAAAAACAAGGACCATATATATGGTGTCTATTAGAGACTTACTTCATATCTAGAGAGACACATACAAACTCAAAGTGAAGGGACTGAAAAAAGTATTCCACTTGCTGTGGCTGTGGCATAGGCCTGCAGCTGCAGCTCCAATATGACCCCTAACCCAGGAACTTCCATATGCCGCAGATGTGGTTGTAAAAAGAAAAACGAAATAAAAATACAGACATTGAAAAATTACTCTATGCAAATGCATATAAATATAAAGTGAGAGTAGCAATACTAATATCAGAAAATATATATTTTAAAATAAAAAATGTTACAAGAGACAAAGAAGGACACTACATAATAATCAAAGGATTATCCAAGAAACTAAAACAACTGTAAATACATATGCACCCACAGGAGCACCTTAATAGATAAAACAAATGTTAACAAACATAAAAGGAAAAACTGACAGTAACACAATAATAGTGAGGAACGTTAGCCCCCCACTTACATCAATGGATAGATCACTCAGAAAGAAAACGAGTATTCCACTTGCTGTGGCTGTGGCATAGGCCTTAAATGACACATTAAACCAAATAGATTTAAATGACATTTATATCACATTCCATCCAAAAGCAGCAGAACACACATTCTTTTTAAGTGCACATGGCTGGAGTTTCCATTGTGGCTCAATGGGTTAAGAACACAACTCATATCCATGAGGATGCAGGTTCCATCCCTGGTCTCACTCAGTGGGTCAAGGATCCAGCACTGCTGTAAGCTGTGGCATAGGTCATAGATGTGGCTCACATCTGGCATTGATTGATACTGCTGTGAAAAAGTCTGGCGTGGGCAGCTCTGATATGACCACTAGCCTGGGAGCTTCCATATGCTACAGGTGTGCCCCTTAAAGTGGGGGGGGAGGCCCATGGAACATTCTCCAGGATAGATCACATGTTGGGCCACAAAGCAAGTGTCCATAAATTTAAAAAAACTGAAATCATATCAAGCATCTTTTCCTACAACAACACTCTGAGTTAGAAATCAACTACAAGAAAAAAGGCAAAAACATGTGGAGGCTAAACAACATATTATTAAACAACCAATAGATCACTGAATAAATCAAAGGAATAAAAAAACAAAGACAAAATAAAAATGAGAACATAGTGATACAAACGGGATTAAGATGGCAGAATAGAAGGACTGGAGCTCGAACTCTCTCATAAAAACAACAAAATTACAACCAAATGATGAGAAACCTTCAACCAAATGGACTGGAAACTTTCAAAAAGATATCCTACTCCAGAAGAAAAAGAGGAGACCATATCAAGAGGTGGGAGGGGCAATTACGCCATATAAGCAACCCCATACCTCCCGGTGGGAAGTCCCACAGACTGGAAAGTAACTGTATCACAGAGACTCACCTAAAGGACTGAGAGTTCTAAGCCCCATATCAAATCCCAACGCCTGGGGATTTGGCACTGGGAGAAAGAGCCCCCACAGCATCTTGCATTGAAGACCAGTGGGGCTTGTGTGCAGGAGCTCCACAGGACTGGGGCAAAAAGAGACCCCATTCTTGAAAGGCACACACAGACTTTCACATGCACTGGGTCCCAGGGCAAAGCAAAGGTTCCATAGGAATCTGGGTTGAACCTGACTACAATTCTTGGAGGATCTCCTGGGAAAACAGGGGTGACTGTGGCTTGCTGTGGGGGAGGGCACTGGAGGCAAAGCTCTTGGGAACATTCATCAGCCTGCATTTCTCTGGAGGTAGCCATTTTCGGGAAAAGCTGGCCCCTCCCATCAGCACTGAGAAGCCTCAGGCCAAACAAAAATCCAGGCGGGATCACAGTCCCGCCCATCAGTAAACAGGCTGCCTAAAGAACCCTCAGGCACACAACTGCCTCTAATCTCACCCAAAGACTAAGCCCCACCCTCCAGAGGGATAGGAATCAGCACCACCTACCAGTAGGCAGGCACCAGTCCCTCCAATCAGGAAACCTACAGCAAGCTCCCCCATAGCAACTTCAGCCACAAGGGAGGCAAACACCAGAAGTAAGAAGGGCAACAACTCTATTGTCTGCAAAAAGGTCACAACACCAAAAACCTATAAAAATGAAAAGACTGAGAACTATAACTCAGCTAAGGGAGAAAGAAAAAACCCCAGAAAAACAGCTCAGAGATCAGGAGATTATCAGCATCTAGGAAAAACACTTAAGAATGTTGATGCTGAAGATGATGTAAGACACTGAAAATAACCTGGAGGCAAAGATTGATAATCTACGGGAAACACTGAGCAAAGAAATACAAGATATAAAAATTAAGCAAGAAGAGAATACAATAACTGAAATAAAACATTCATTAGAAGCAGCCAACAATAGAATACAGGAGGCAGAAGAACGAATAAGCAATGTGGAGGACAGATTAGTGGAAATCACCAATGCTGAAGAGAAAAGAGATAAAAGATTGAAAGGAAATGAGGAGAGTCTCAGAGAACTCTGGGATAATGTTAAACACACCAATATCCGTATTATAGAGGTGCCAGAGGGAGAAGAGAGAGAGAAGGGGACAGAAAATATATTCGAAAAGATAATAGCCGAAAACTTCCCTAATATGGGAAAGGAACCACTCACTCAAATCCAGGAAGCGCAATGAGTACCATATAAAATAAACCCAGGAAGGAACACCACGAGATACGTACTAATCAAAATGACCAAAATTAAAGACAAAGAGAAAATATTGAAAGCAGCTAGGGAAAAGAAACAAATGACATACAAGGGAACCCCGATAAGGTTATCAGCAGATTTTTCAGCTGAAACTCTGCAGGACAGAAGCGAGTGGCAAGATATAAGTAACATGATGAAAGGAAAAAACTTCCAACCAAGATTTTTACTTTACCTAGGATGGCTCTCATTCAGATTTGAAGGAGAAATCAAAACCTTTAAGCAGAAGCTAAAAGATTTCTGCAACATGAAACCAGCTTTACAACAAATACTAAAGGAACTTCTCACTTCTCTAGGCAGAAAAGAAAAGGCCACTCCAGAAATAAAAACACCACAAATGACAAGACTCACTAGTAAAGGCATACATACAGTAAAGATACTAAATCATCCATGCACAATTGTGCTACCAAAATCAGAAATCTTGTGGAGAGAGCAAAAACTCAGGACAATGGAGATGCATGAGCAATTAAGAAACCAACAACTTAAAACAATCTCGTTTATATATAGACTCCCATATCAAAACTTCAGGGTAACTGCAAGCCAAAAATCTACAATTGATACACAAAGAAGAAAAATCAACTCAAATACAACATTAAAGATAGTCATCAAACCACAAGAGGAGACAACAAGAGAATAAGGGAAGAAAAAAGAGCAACAAAAACCCCAAACAGTTAACAAAATGGCAATAAGTACATATCGATAATTACCTTAAATGTTAATGGACTGAATGCCCCAACCAAAAGACATAGACTAGCTGAACAGATACAAAAACAAGACCCATATATATGCTGTCTTCAAGAGACCCACTTCACTTCTAGGGACACATACAAATTGAAAGTGAGAGGATGAAAGAAAATATTCCATGCAAACGGGCATCAAAAGAAAGCTGGAGTAGCAATACTCATATCAGAAAAAAACAGACTTTAAAATGAAGAACATTTTAAGAGACAAGGAAGGACACTACATAATGATCAAAGGATCAATCCAAGAAGAAGATATAACAATTTCAAATATCTATGAACCCAACATAGGATCACCACAATATATAAGACAACTGCTAGCAACCTTAAAAGGAGAAATTGACAATAACATAACCATAGGTGGGACTTTAACACCCCACTTATAGCAATGGATAGGTCATCCAGACAGAAAATCAATAAGGAAACACAGGCCCTAAATGAAGCATCAGGCCAGATGGACTTAACAGATATTTACAGAACATTCCATCCAAAAGCAACAGAATACACATTCTTCTCAAGTGCACACGGAACATTCTCTAAGATTGATCAAATCCTGGACTACAAATCAAGCCTTGGTAACTTTAAGAAAATTGAAATAATATCAAGCATCTTTTCTTTTTATTTATTTTTTTGTCTTTTTGCCTTTTCTAGGGCCGCACCCATGGTATATAAAGGCTAGGGGTCAAACCAGAGCTATAGCTGCTGGCCTACACCACAGCCACAGCAACGCGGGCTACAAGCCACCTCTGCAACCTATACCACAGCTCACGGCAACGCCGGATCCTTAATCCACTGAGCGAAGACAGAGGTGAAATCCGCAACCTCATGGTTCCTAGTTGGATTCGTTAATGACTGAGCCACGATGGGAACTCCCCTCAAGCATCTTTTCTGACCAAAATGCTATACGACTGGAAATCAACAACTGGAAAAAAATGGCCAAAATGCAAACACATGGTGATTAAACAACATGCTACTGAACAACCAATGGATCACTGAAGAAACCAAAGAGGAAATTAAAAAATACCTAGAAGCAAATGACAACAAAGATACGACACTCCAAAACCTCTGGGATGCAGCAAAAGCAGTTCTAAGAGGAAAGTTTATAGCAATACAAGCCTACCTCGGGAAACAAGAAAAAGCTCAAATAAACAACCCAACTTTACACCTAAAGCAGCCAGAGAGGGAAGAACAGACAAGACCTAAAGTTGGTAGAAGAAAAGAAATCATAAAGATCAGAGCAGAAATCAAGGAAATAGAATCAAAGAAAACCATAGAAAAGATCAACTAAAAGCTGGTTCTTTGAAAAGATCGACAAAATTGATAAACCCTTAGCCAGACTTATCGAGAAAATAAGAGAGAGGCCACAAGTCAACAAAATTAGAAATGAAAAAGGAGAAGTAACAACGGACATCACAGAAATACAAAGACTCATAAGAGACTACTATATGCAACTATACGCCAATAAAATGGAAAACCTAGAAGAAATGGACACATTCTTAGAAAAGTACAATCTCCCAAGGCTAAACCAAGATGAAACAGAAAATATGAATAGACCAATCACAAGGTCTAAAATCGAAACTGTGATTAAAAAACTTCCCACAAACAATGGTCCAGGACCAGATGGCTTCACAGGTGAAGTCTATCAAACATTTAGAGAAGAGCTAACGCCTATCCTTCTGAAACTCTTCCAAAAAATTGCAGAGGAAGGGACACTCCCAAACTCATTCTATGAGGCAACCATCACCCTGATACCAAAACCAGACAATGATATCACAAAAAAAGAAAATTACAGGCCAATCTCACTGATGAACATAGATGCAAAAACCCTCAACAAAATACTAGCCAACCAAATCCAACAGTACATTAAAAGGATTGTACATCACGAGCAAGTGGGATTTATCCCAGGGAATACAAGGATTCTTTAATATCCACAAGTCAATTAGTGTGATACACCACATCAACAAACTGAAGAATAAAAATCATATGATCCTCTCCATAGATGCAGAAAAAGCCTTTGACAAAATCCAACACCCATTTCTCATAAAAACCCTTCAGAAAGTCGGC